>PVHY01018506.1:9545-29203 GCA_004024945.1 Uropsilus gracilis
AAAAAAAAAAAAAAAAAAAAAAAAAAAAAAAAAAAAAAAAAAAAAAAAAAAAAAAAAAAAAAAAAAAAAAAAAAAAAAAGACTGGAGACTTAACTACTAGACTTCAAATTATACTAGAAAGTCATAATAATAAAAACAGCATTGTACTGGTATAACAGAAAATCCAACCAATGGAACAGAATTGAGTGCCCTGAAATAAAACCACACATATATAGTCAACTAATCTTTGACAAAGGAGTAAAAAACCTACATTTGGAACAAAGACAGAATCTTCAATAAGTGGTTTTGAGAAAACTGGACCAAGATATGGCAAAATATGAACCAAGACACCTCCCTTACATCATGTACAAAAAACCAACTCAAAATGGATAAAAGATAAATGTCTGACCTGAAATGATAAAATAATAGGGGAAAACCTAGGGAAAAGCTCCATGAATTACAATTCAGAAATCCCTTTCTGGAAACATCTGCAGATGGCAAAAAAATGAAGGAAAACATAAACAGATGGAACTACATCAAACTAAAAAGATTCTGTACAGCAAAAGAGACAACAGAAAAAAAAAAAAGAAAGAAAGTCCAAAGGAATGGGAAAAAATGTTTTGCCTTTCACAGGAGTGATAAGGGTTAATAATGAAGATCCACAAGGAACTCACACAACTAAATAAAACAAAACAAGAAGCCCAATCAAAAAGGGGGGAAGAACTGAAAAGATACTTCTCCAAAGAAAAAAGACAATGGCCAACAGGCACATGAAAACTTGCTCAACATTACTAGCAATCAGGGAAATGCAAATCAAAACCACAATGAGATACCACCTTACACCAGTAAGAATTGCCCAGGTCAAAAAAAAAAAAAAAACAAAAAAAAAACAAAAACAGGTAGCAGCAAGTGCTGGCATGGATGCAGAGAGAAAGGAACACTCTAATACTGCTGGTGAAAAAGCAAACTGGTCCAGCTACTATGGAAAGCAGTGTGGAGGACTACCACTTGGAACTACCATTTGACCAGCAATTGCTCTTCTGGGAATCTACTCAAAGGAGACTTCATTGTGGGTACAAAGGGACACCTGTGCTTGGATGTTGATTGCAGCACTTTTTATAATTGCAAGGACCTGGAAACAACCCGAATGCCCCAAGACAGAGGACTGGATGAAAAAGACATGGTATCTATACACAATGAAATATTATGCATCAATTAAAATGACAAATTTTATGAATTTATGATAACATGGATGTACCTAGAAGAAATCAGATCAGCAGAAACAAGTCAGAAAGAAAAAGACAGAAACCAAATAGTTTCACTAATATATGGACAACCAAGCAAAAGTACACACATGGTGGGGAGGGTGGAGTTGTAACAGCCAGGGAGCAGAAGTGGTGTATAACCCCCAGGAATTACAATAACGTGAAATATATATATGTAAATTATTTTTAAAAGGTGGCTACATATCACCATATCCTATTAAAAATAAAATGAGCACATGTCTTTATTTTATGTAATTTTACCTCTGAGTAACCTCTACCAGTATTATTCCAAGAAAAAGCATATATTGTTTATTAATTTATATTCTAATATTTAGTGCCTTATTTTTATATTCTATATATCATTATATCATCTATATATGCATTACCAATTAATATATTATTAAAAGGAAAACAAAACAAAACAAATTTACACATGGGTCCTTCAGCCATACATTTCCACAACATAGTAGCTTTCTTGCCTTAAAGTCAAATGAAGAAGCCAAGATGGCATCACCAACCCTCCTCCAAAAGCACAGTTCCAGTATTCTTTTTGTCAGAAACACCAAGACTCACTTGGAACAACAGTAGCAACCACTTCAAACATCTCACAATGAAAACAGTAGCACTCCAAGTTCTCCTTAGGTCTCCAGACAATTCCCAAGATTTGCAGTTTCTAAGTTAAAGCAATTTTCAAGCACTGAGTATCTAAGTCAGCTTTTACAGGTCTCAAGTTTATCCAACATGCTTTCCTGGGCTCCTCACCAACCTTGGCTTGGGATTGAAGACCACAAATTGACTTTCTTCCATACCTCACTGCCACACATGGAAGCAGCAGCTCTGAATCCTCCAGCCTCTTTGCTGCTCTGCCACTCTTCCTTCTCCAGCTTTCTCTCTTCCATTTTAGCTGTGCTCCTTTCTGAATCCCCTCTGCCTGACACTCTTGTGAGAAAACTTCATCTTCCCTTCACTGAGTCATCATCCACCTAGGCAAGAAGACTGCCATCTTACTGCAGCATTACCAAGGGCCTCAGCACCCAAATTTCACCACATCACCCCTATGTCTCCCACTTCAGGCTTGGAAAATAAGGAGGCCACCATTATGGACTCATGTGTCTTGAGATGCATGCAGCTTTACTTATGACTTATAGATTGAGACTGAACTGGGGGTAAGAAATCAAGAGGATACTCCTGGCCTTAGCGATACTGATACATGGCAGTGACACAGTTAAAAATTATATGGGCACCAAATGTCCTGGTGGGTCAAGTTTAGAAGACCTGCAAGAGAAAAGTGGAAAAAGGACAGATAAAAAGGAGAGAGGAGAAGGGAAGGATGAGTTGAAAATGGTAGACAGAGAAAAAACCCACCTGGCCTGCCAGGGGAAACTCCCTGAAAGAGTGAGCTGGAGGTGATAAGGCACCATGGTGGGAGAGTGGCTGGCAGACTAGTACCTGATGTGGATTTGGATGCCAAAATGGCAGGCTGGGGAAGACCAGGGGCCTGGTGGATTTGACCAGATGCCACCAAAGGCAGGCCTGGTAAAGAAAGTGCGTGGAGCCGCTGTGAAGTGGCATATTTGGAAAGCTGATTTGGAATCAGCATTTTGTAAAAGAAATTTGAAGAGCCTTGTAGAAGCAGAACTGCTAGGAATGCTGGAGAGAGAAGACAAGAAGAGAAGACTCCCTAGAAAGCCTGAATTTTGCAGAGTGCCTACCTCTCAGGTTTGGAGGGACAAAGGAGCACCATCTTAGACATTTGTTTGGGACTTTTGGACAAAATGGTGACTGGGGTAAGATAACTGGCCAATTGTGGCTTTAAGGACTTTTTATTTTCCTGGTTAATTTCCCTTGTTAATGAAACCCTGTTGTTTAAATTGCATTTGTCTGGCAACTGCTATGTGTAGATGATATGAACCTGAGGGAACCTGGCTGACAGAAGCCACATTTTAAATGTGGCTGGTTGATTGGTGGCCTCTGCCCTTTTGACCCAATTTCAATATTTATTTTTTTTTCCTTTTAGTAAATAAACCCTGTTCTGTGTTCTCATAACCTGGTGTGTCTTACAACTTTGCCCAGGTAGGTGAGAAGGACCTGGGAGTGCTGGATTTAGATCCCAGATTCTTTCCTTATAAGTTTAGTTCCCTGTTTGTTTTCATCCAGTTTCAAATCTACATGTAGCTTGCCACTATGCTCATTGTGGTGGCTTTTACTAGGCATCCATCATAGACACCCAGTCCCATAAATGCCACATGTTTTCTAAAATGTGATACAGATCTTCCTGATATGTGGGTCATTATAGAACATTTTTTAACTGAAATGGCATAAACCAAATTAATTTGTGTGAAGACAAAATTTAAATATCCCCAGAATCAAATAGTACAATATTCTTAATTCATTCCTCTGTTATTGTGCATTTAGATTACTTCCACATTTATTGTGCATTTAATACAGGAGTGAATATCTTCAAATTAGTGTTCTTCATGTCTTCAGGCTGATTCACAAGAGTGGAGTTGCTTGATAACAAGGTTGTTCTAGTTTCAAAGATTTGTTAATGTGCTGCTTGCCTGTCCTTATCTTGGTTGCTAATTCAACAAAAAGTATTAAGAGCAACATATGAAAAGGGAAACAAAAACAAGAGTACTTTAGCTTTGTGATAAATTTACTTTGCCTTGCTTGCACTTAGCTAATTTAATCAAATAAATGTTTTAACTTCCTAAATCTAAATACCATGTCAACTGTTGCTTATTCATTGCTGCTCAATCACAGTATTTCATTTTAAATTTTCTCTTGCAACATTTATGGTACTTATGCATTCCAAAGAATATTATATTAATCTTAGTAGAGATGAGTCATTCTTAGTAATATCAAAACAACAGATTTATTGAGCTTATATTTTATTATTTTATAGATTTTTTTGCCAGGTCATTATATAGTGATAATTTATTATTTTAAAGTATATATTTTATCTATTCATATTTTCTTTTAAGCATTCAAAACGTATTGCTCTCCTTGTTGTTTTGTTTCTTCATCAGTTTTAGTAGAGCTGTGTCATTTTTAATACCTTCAAATGACCAGGTTAATTTTGTTGGTACTGTTTCTTCTTATCAATGGTATTCCCTTTGGTTTGTCCCTTGTTTTATTATTTTTCCTTTCAAATTCCTTGAATTTATTTATTTCCCATTCTAGTGCTATGACTATTCTAAATTGCCATCTTTATTATCTTTGAGTTCTGAATAGTCATCCCTCACTATCTGTTAATGTGTATGGGGTTCAGTGCTGCTCCTGCTTTTATCCCTGTTCTTTGCATTTGTCACCTCTTACTTTTGCCCTCTTTCAATCATAAGGAGGCTTAACAATTTCATTAATCATTGTTTTCTTTTGATTAATGAACCATTTTTAAGAATTGTTGATTTAATCTAAGTTGAGTTTATTATCCTAGTGACTTCTATTCTTATCTTTTGAATCAAATTTTATTGCTTTACCACTTCTTTACACAACCATATAAATCTAGAATACTGTTTCACGTACCTACCATAAAAGCTCTATATTCCTCATTATCACATCACCCTATTTTCTATCTCCCTCTTTCCCACTTTGAAAACTATCATTTATCTCTCAGTCTAAATGCTCTTTCATCTTTTTTCATTGTGTGCTCTTTATTTATATTCTCTAAATAAGCAAAGCCATCTTTGTCTTTCACCTACTTTGATCTACTGATTTATTTTATTTGATATCATCATTGAAAAAAACATGATTTATCATTTTTATAGCTGAGTAGTATACCATTTAGTATATGTGCAAAAAAAGCATTTATTCATAAAGCTATCAATGAGAATTTAGATTGATATCATGTCTTGTTAGTGTGAATACTGGTGATATAAATATATATTTGCATAAATATTGCTTTATATGCTGTCAGATAGTTAGAGGTGACACTAACTATTAGGTTAAGTCATTCAGTATTTTCTTGCAGAATTTTTGAACTCTTTTCCATAGGTTTTACACCACTTTGTTTTATTCAAAGAAGAGTTATTATTTTACATTTGGGGAGTTCTTATATTTTTATTTTTTCTTTCCATGTTTTTTTATTGACTACACATACATATTTACATTGTCATATACCCCAAGGTTCACCTACCACCATGTCACCTGTGAACCATCTTCTTACTATCTTGTGCTCATTCCTGCCCAGATTTCACATTCCCTCCCCACCTTGCCTTATGCTTTTGTTCTGCTATCAGTTTGTTAGTTCTAAATTTTTCTTGTTCTTTCATTTATTTTCCCTATATTCCACATATAAGTGAGACTTCAGTATTTTTCTTTTTCTTTCTGGCTTATATCCACTAACATGACTACTTTTAGCTCATCCATGTTGCTGCAAATGACACATTTCTCTTTTTGATTGTTGGATAATATCCCATGTGTAAATACACCACAACTTTTGGATTCATCTTTATGTTTTGGGACATTTGAGTTGTTTCCATATTCTGGGTATTGTAAATAGTGCTGCAAACTGACCCAGTCAATATGAAAAGCTGTGTAGAGGTAATTGAACATATTGAAAATGTTTAGCTACCATTTGATCCAGCAATTCCACTTCTGGGAATCTATGCAAAGGCCAACAAACCATGGATTCAAAAAGACAACTGTACTCATATGTTTATTGCTACAGCATTCTAAGTTTTCATCAACAATAAATGAGTGCTCTTGATCTCCATGCCCTTATCTACCTTGTTTCCAATATTTTTTATAAAGGTCACACTCACAGTTAAGAGATGATATTTCTGTAAAATGCCACTCAACATATTTTCAATTGCTTCTGGACAAAATATGTGGATTCTTTGGAGAAATGTCTATTGAGATGCCTTGCCCATATTTTGATTGAGTTGAATGATTTTAAACTCTAGTTCAAATGTAACTTGACACTCACTAGTTACTTGAGATAAGAGGATTTTACTAATGCTATCTACAAATAGGCATAAAACCTCTCTGAAGAATAAAATATTAATAGATCAAGTATCAAGTGACATTTTATTTTACATTATTAAAAATGTTTTGATTCTTCTAAGACTATTTCACTGCTTATTTGTCAGAAAAGGCATTGACAAAATGGAGGAAAACAGTTATGGGATGGCAATGAAATCTGGTTATGAAACAGCCAAAGCAGAGAACTTAACTAAACTTACAAACAAGAGCAACTGGCTCTTTAAACCCAGTCACTCATCAGGTTAATCCCAGGCCACATAAGTAGTAACAAGACCATACTAACCTTACGAAGAGGCAAAAGCAAGATTTATTCACTAAGAGAATGAAATAGACATTACTGAGCATACAATGGACCCCCTTTGATTATTTTATTAGTTCAATCTTCAGTCCAAAAAACTGCACATGGGTCCTTAGCCATATGTGTCCACAAAATGGTCTGTCAAACCACCATTGAAGAAACCAATGCCATTGATGATCTTCCAAAGGTACAGTTATCCATTTCAAGTCAAATGAAGAAACCAAGATGGCAGCATATATCCTCTTATATATCCATATATACTCATATATCAGCATTCTTTTATCTTCAGCTCTGAAGCAACCAGAAACCACCAAGACTCATTTGAAGCAACAGCAGTCATCCATTCAGATGTCTCACAATAAAAGCAACAACACAGCTCCTCCAGGTCTCCTGACAATTCCCAAGCTGTGCAGTTTCAAAGTTAAAAGAAATTTTAAGTGCCAAATTTCCAATTCAGTTTACACAGGCCACAAGTTCCTCTAACATGCTTCCTTGGGCTCCTCACCAGTCCAGTTTGGAATGAAATCCTACAGTATGGCTTCTTTTCCTGCCCTTCTGCTGTGCATGGTAGTGGCAGCTCAGAAACCTCCAGCCTCCTTGTTGCTCCACTGCTATCTCTCTTCTTTAGCTTTCTTTCTCTTAAACCTCCTCTCTCTGTTTGTTTTATGAGAAGGCGTGGTTTCACTTCCCCAAGTTACCATCCACCAGGGCACAATGGCTGCTATCTTAATGCAGCATTACCATGCTGGGGCCACAACCCCCCAATTTTACCACTGCACCCTTATTATTTCCTCATTTTTCATTTAAAAGAACCATCTTATCTCTGATGTTCCATGACTAGCCTTCTTTTTACAGCCACATTCAAAACCATTACATGTAAGCAAACAAAACATATAATTGCAATGATACAGATATAGCAGTTTTTAAATAGTCAGTTATCTAACAATTTGTACAAATTAATCCATTAACATTCATCTAAGAATAAAAAAAATCCATTTGATGCAATTAATATTTATCCAAGAGAAAAAAACAAAACAAAACTGTCAGGCTGTTTAACCTTGTGAAAACCAATGATTCTCCAAATCTTATTCAAAGCATCCAGTCTACATGTATTTTTAACCCAAAGCTTATTTAGACAGTTGTAGGTAAATAAACATCTGAGTAGCCTATTACTTTTTCCTGGACTTCCAAACTCTCTCTAAATCTGGTTTTTGGAGTATTATACTGACTTGTATCTGGCAATTTTAAATGAAGCTTCCATGGCTGTATCATTTTTTTGTTTGTTTGTTTTTGTTTTTGTTTTGTTATCAAGCATCATGCACACTAACATCATCAAAAATTTTTCCATAAAAAAAAATCCAAAATGTATACAGGGCTTTTCACTACATGTCCATACAATCTATAGCAATAGGAACTTTACAAAATATACCACTTTTAAACCCATGACTTCTTTTTACTAAAGCAATTTTACCAAAGATATTGCAAAGTGTTTTTATGCTTTAAGGTAATAAGCATAAGGAGGAAAAATCTTGGACTGATTTGCCATGGCCAGATATCCCCTTGTACTTGTCAACTGAAATCAGATAACAAGCACACAAAACAAAGAACTTACCTAACCTTACAAATCAGAGCACTTGGCCCTTTAAATCCAGCTACCCATCATGTTTTTAATCCCAGACTGTGCAAGCAGTAGCAAGACCATACTAACATTAAGAAGAGGCAAAAACAGGCCGGGCACGGTGACTCGTGCTTGTCTTCTGCCTATGAAGCAGCAGGGGCTAGGGATCGCGGTTTGAGTCCCGCATGGGGTCGGTAGCGAGACCTAGTTCCAAAAAATAGCTGGGCGTGGTTGTGGCCTGTAATCCCAGCTACCTGGAAAGCTGAGGCTAGGGATTGCTTGAGTCTGTGGTACCCTGGGCAACGAGAGCCTGTGGTTCCACAGGCAAAATAGCAAGACCTAGTCTTAAAAAAACAATAATAATAAATAAATAAATAAAAGAAGAAGAAGAGGCAAAAACAAATCTACTCATTAAAAAGACAAGAATCACAGAGGATAAAAGGGATGCCTTTGGTAATCTTACCACACAATCCAGTCTCAAGTTCAAAAGGTGACACATGTTGTTCCTTCAGCCATGTGCTTTCACAAAATGGCAATTGACCCAACTTTTCCCTCCTTCAAACCAATTTGATAAAACCAAGATTCAAAATGTCACTGTCAATCCTCCTCCAAAATTCAATCCTCCTCCAAGTATTCAATTCAAGTCAAAATAAACCAAAATGACATTATTAATCCTCCTTCCAGAGTGGAGATTCAAATCCAATAAAGAAAAAAGATGGCACCGTTGTTCCTCCTCCAAAAGACAGCTTCGATATTCTTTCAGCTTCAACTCTAAAGTGACTTGAAACCAGCAAGACTCACTTGATACAACAACAGCAACTACTTCAGAGATCTCATGATGAAAACAGCAATGCTTGAAATTATCTTTAATTCTCCAGAAAATTCCCAAGATTTGAGGTTTCAAAGTTAAAATGAATCTTCAAGTACCGAGTCTCCAAGTCATTTTACACAGGACACAAGTTTCTCCAACATGCTTCCTTGATCTCCTCACTGGCCCATACTGAATGAAAGCCCACAGCATGGCAGTAGTAGCTCAGAGGCCTCCAGTATCCTTTTTTGGTACTCTGCTCTCTCTCTTTTTCAGCTTTATTTCTCTTAAACTCCCCCTTTCTTTTCCTCTTGCGAGAAGGATTGATTTCCCTTCCCCAAGTCCCTGCCCACCAGGGCACAATGGCTGCTATCTTAATATAACATTGCCATGCTGGGGTCACAGCTCCCCATTTCACCACAGCACCCCTATCAGTAAGAACAAATGAAAAAAACTTTTCTTTCTCTGGTCTTCCAGAAATCTTCTTCTTAAATGCCTGAAAATCATATGGCAACTTCCTCAAATATACTATTCTTTCATATGTGAATTTTTAGCAATAAAACGAGATTGTGCTAACGCTCATGTTTTTCTGCATGCCTATATCAGATCCCACAATACTGCAGGTGTTTTAAATTTTCGATAGAAAATGATAGTGATAGAAGTTTTATGACATAATAAATAAAATAATATATTGTGCTAATGGCTGAGTATTACTCCATTTTATATATTTTAGAGCACTTAGGTGGTTTGCCTACCTTGATTTGCCTATTCTAATACCCATTGTTTATTCCCCACATCTTTGTGTTTTTATGCATATGTGGTGCTTTAAAAAAAAGCAAACAAAAAAATTCTCACTTTATGACTTTGAATTTCATTTCACTATCACTAACTCTTAAAAAGGAAGGACCTTATGTCACTGTCCACAATGATAGATATAAGATTGCTGAATATTACATATTTTTGCCTGAGTCTTTAATGATTACTAACACTATCAATCTCATGAATACTTTAACTTTAGTTATTTTGAAATGACCAATGTCATTAGAAGAAAGTTAATATTTCCATAATATCCCTTAGAAAAATATGATCATTCACTATTAATTAAAAGAACAGATAACCTGAAATGAGTTTCCTTAAAGATTTATTATAAATAAGTTCATTATGGCAGTGAATTGGTTTTACTTTATTTCTTCTTCCTCTAATGTTAAGTGATATCATAACACAAAAACTCACAGTCCTAAACCATTCAATATCAGTGCAACTGAACTTTAATTGAACTGTTTCATCAGGCAAGGTAAATCTATGGCTTCTGTTAATTAGTATTTGAAGGATATACAGAGGAGGAAACCATAGAAAGAAATTACTTTATCATTCATTCGTTATTTTCTCTTTAACTACTATACCTCACTCTTATCTTCTAATTTATCTACATCTCCAAAACAAGATCAGCTTCACTCTTAATGGACATCTTGAAGGTCAGGACAGAAATAAAAATTGGATTCCAAAAGACTTTTCTTTTTTCCAAGCAAGGCTATTAGACAATTTTACAGGAAACTTCATACCATAAGTCACACCATAAAGCCAAAGGTTGATGTTTCATATGAACCAAAAGATTACATAACTCAATTTTTGTGAATCACTCTATGGGACAGATGTGAACTGAAAGAAAATGTGATGGAATATATATAACTTTAGAAGTTGAAATATATTATTTGTAAAAATTCCCCACTTGCTCCTAGTACATCATTGACTTCTCTGGTCTAACTTTTACTCTTGGCTACAATAATCTATTTTTTTTTCTCACCCAATGTCTTGACCTGCACAATTATAATTGTTTTAATTCAAAGTTACACCTAACATTTTGAATACTATCTCTGCACTAGAAAACTAAATACAATATCTCAACCACTCTATCTCAGTCTCTATCTCTGTCTCCCTCCATCACTCTCTCACTTCTCATTGTGAAGGAGATATTATAATACTTGTTTGGTATAAATTAATGGAAGTGAATATATTTGCTCAATGTCAAGCAATTGGTGCTTGATAGCACTCAGTGTTGGTTTTTTTTTTTTCCCACAAGGATAATTACTCTTTATCACACAAAAATAAAGATTAAAGTGATTGAATAAGTTAGAATACCTTCTGAGTGAAGAAACGAGAAATCAAGGATATTTCTCAGATAAAGATTTTTTTTAAAAAAAAGATACAGTGATTTTTGTAGGTAAGTACTGGATATTTGTATTACTATTATTACAGATTATATTTATCCAACTATTTTATGCACTCCTGTAATCATGCAGAAAAGAGCTTCCTCCACTTGAATCCCCAATCTTATCTATAGACTTTGGGCTTCAGTTCTTCTGGTTCTGTACTTTAAATTATGAAAATCATATCTGTTTTCTGTTTTCTCCACTAATATCATTTCTAATATCACTAATATCATTTCTCTCCACTATATCACTTAATTTGATCTCCCCATTACCCAACACATCCTCACTCTCAACATATTCAATGACCCACAGTGTCCTCCATAGGCACTGCTAATATAGATATATATGATCTGCCTCATGTAAGTTTGTTATGCCCAAGAGAATGGAGTTGGGGGCAAAAAAAGAGCTATTTATTTTATTCTTCCTTATAAGCTCAATTATAATCTCTCATGAGCATCCTTAACATATTTCTGCTCATGCAAGGGAGTCACACTGATTTAAAAAAGGAACATGTGCCAACCAAAAAATCAATCTATAAGAAGAAGGGAGGAATGGGAGACAAAGGTCAATTTATATGTGTAATTAAGCAGCCTCCTTCTGCTCATTATATGTGAATCACTCTTTTTCTTTCTCCAAATAAAAATTTAGGATCTTAAATGATGCATTTTACTCTCTAGATACTTGTCACGAACCATCACCTATATATAATTTGAGATATAGAAATTCCCTTGGAAAAAATAATCAAGCTAAATAGTCAATTCCCAGGAAGAAAAAAGTCTCTCCAATTCATAGGCCTGGCATACTGCTGAGATGCTGGACTCATCCTTGACCACAATACTTAGTACAGTTGGATTTTTGTCTGTGTTCGTTCTATTGCTTAATGACCTTGGAAGTCATGAAAAATTTCCTGGTGATATAAACTAAAGAAAAGATCAACGTTTGTCATAAATAAATAGTTTATTCATTCATCTTATGTTTTATTTCTGTCCTTCATTCTGGCTATTGCACCTACAATTTTAAAGGTCAGAGAGTTATGCTGCATTTGATCTTGAGTATGTTGGCGGCATCACTTTTAAAAGGAATGATTTTCAAGACAGGTGCAAAAGAATGAATTTGATAAAGTTCTAGAGAAATGATTACAAAGTCAGACCTAACATGTTTGATTTACTTACTAAAGAACAGAGAGATAATTGTTGTGAGATAGAAACAAAAAAACTCAATAAGCAAAGCATGATTTTTTTAAGTACCTAATAATTATCATATGTCTGAGACTTAATAGCAGTTAGCATGCAATCCTTAAGATTTATGTGGCTCCCTCCTACTGTGTTTTATTCCTACTATCCATGGAAGACTAATTCACAGTCTTCTCATTTTTGTTTTTGTTACTTCATTTTCCTGGATAAAATCAAGAATATGTTGACCTTGCATTTGTTAAACAAATTAGACGTATTTAATCACATAATAGAAAATTCTTTGTAAAATCATGGCCTTAGTCAATAGGTTCTTGAATATAAGTAGTCACACAACATCTCCAAATCAATACTTTATCTTCTTAATTCAGAAATGCTTGTATTTGCTTTTGTGGCATAAAGATTCACATTATATAATTGGTAATTACATTAGATGGAAACAACTTTCCCAGGGTCATAAAATGTGATCTGCTCAAGCATTGAAGCAGTGAATAGAAAATGTTATTATATTTTTTTAATTTATTACATCTATGTTCATATTTCAAATACTCTTTTTTTATCCCTATAATGTGTCAATTACTATCATATCATGACTCACTATTAACCAGCTTCTATAATGTAACTCACACCTTACAAAGGTATTATGTGAATCATCGAAATTAGTACCGGAACTTTATTTGGTGCTATTGTGACTTTGTTAAAATAATCCTTGTTCAGTGAGCCAGAGGCTGTCACATGGTGAGACTTGGTTCAAAAACAGAAAATATTTTAGAAGCTACTTTCTCATAGACCTTAGAAGCGAATAGCCATATGGAGGAGGTAAAGGCAGGGTCCAAGTGGCGGAGAACAGCAGGACCTTGGGCACATGCCATTACGAGAGTTGATGGGAAGAGAGTTTGGAATTCCATGAGTAAGGTCCAAGCACCCAAATCAAAGATTTCAGGGCTCTGGTAAGTTCCTTAAGAGTTCTTCTTTAAGTTCTTAAAAGGGTAAGGTTCTGGGAGTTTGGTTGACAAGGACTGGTAGAAAATCATACCAGGAAGTTACATGTACTTAAACCCCCATGTTCATATAGACCCCAGATAATTCACTTACCCAAATGTAATAAATGCTGAGGAAGCAGCAATATCCTGGATCAATTTGGCTAAACTCAGCATCTCTGTTTTGCTCTTGTCTTTGGTGAAAGTGAGGATCATAAAGATTTTGTAACTGTTTCAAGACCAAACAATTAGTTTGCAAGTTAATGTTAGTGACTGAAGACAGACATTAATTTTTCTGTCTCCATGCAACAGTAGACATGATTTCAAGTTAATCACTGTAGCCCTGAAGTTATTGCTCATTTTTAATATATTTTTTAAATTGACATATAGTGTTGTCTTCCCCAAGGTTCTCCCACTAACTTGTCACCCATGAACCATCATCTTCATCTCTTGTGCCCATCCATCCCCCAATTTTAACCCTTCTCTTGCTCTGTGATTCAGTTCTGCTGACAGCTAGTTTTAATTTTTTTCTTGTCCATTTGTTTGTTTTCCCAATATCCCTCATATAAATGAAACCATCCAATATTTCTCTTTTTCTTTCTGGCTAATATGATTCATTCTAGCTGTCTCCATGTTGCTGCAAATGACCCACATTTGTCTTTTTTGATTGATGACTAATAGCCCATTGTGTACATAGATCATAATATTCTGATCCACTTGTGCATTTGGGTTATTTCTAAATCCTGGCTATCGCAAATAGTGCTGCAATAGACATTCAAGTACAGGTGTCCTTTTTGATTTAGTGTTTTTGTGTCCTTTGGGTGGATTCCCAGGAGTGGAATTGCTGGATCAAAGGGTATTTCCATTTTCAACAGTTTGACACTTCTCAGTATAGCCTTCCATAGTGACTGGACCAGCTTACATTCCTACCAGCAGGGTGAAAGTGTTCCTTTCTCTCCACATCCATGCCAGAATTTGCTGTTGCCATTTGTTTGTTTGTTTGTTTTTTATATGGGTCATTCTTACTGGTATGAGATGGTATCTCAAAGTAGTTTTAATTTGTGTTTCCCTGATTATTAGTGATGTTGAGCAATTTTTTACACCTACTGGCCATTTGTATTTCTTCTTTTGAGAAATATCTTTTCATTTATTTGTCCCATTTTGACCGGGTTTTTGCTTTGGGTTTTTTTTGCTGTTTGGTTGATTTTTTGTTTGTTTGTTTTGTTTTGTTTTGTTTTTAGGTTTTGTGAGTTCTTCATGACTCTCAGTTATCAGTCCCTTATCACTCGCATGAAGGGCAAAGTTTTTCTCATATGGTTGGGTTTCTTTTTATTTTGGTTATTGTCTCTTTTGCTGTAAAGAAGTTTATTAATTTTATGGAGTCCCTTTTGTCTGTGTTTTCCTTCATTTTTTTAGCATCTGTAAATGTATCCTAAAAGAGGTTTCTGAAATATAGCTCTTGGAATGCTTTTCCCATATTTTCTTTGATGTATTTTATGGTTTTCAGTCTTTAATAAGACTTTATTTAACTTGTATTTATTTTTTATTAATTGTACATTTATTATTCAACAATTAAAGAAGAAAAACATTCAGGTCTTTTATCCATTTTAAGTTAGTTTTTATGTATGGTGGGAGGGAATAATCTAGATTAATTTTTGCAATAGTGATTAAGTTTTCCCAGCACCATTTATTGAAAAGACTACCCTTCGATGAGTGTGCACTCTTTGCTTCTTTGTCAAAAATTAATTGGTCCTATATGTCTGGTTTTATTTCTTGGCTTTTGATTCTGTTCAATTGGTCTGTGTGTCACTTTTTGTTCCACTACCATACCATCTTAACTATTGTGGATTTGTAGTACAATTAAAAATCTGGGTGTGTAAGACCTCCATTCCCTTTCCTTTTATCCAGGAGAGCTTTTACTATTCCAGGTTGTTTGTTGTTCCACATTAATTTTAGTAACATTTTTTAAATGTCTTTAAAGAATGGCATTGAGCCTTTTATTGGAAATGAATTGAATTTGTAGACTGCTTTTGGTAGAATGGCCATTTTGACAATGTTAATCCATCCAATTCATGAGCAGGGGATGTTTTTCTTTTTCCATTTATTTTCTTTTTCCATTTCTTTCCATTTCTTCTATTGCTTTTAATAATGTTTTATCATTTTCTTTGTATAAGTCTTTCATGTTCTTTCCCAAGTTTATTCCTAGGTATTTAATGTCTGTTGATACAATTGTGAATGGGGGCTTTTCTTTATTTCTTCTTCTTCTAATTGATTATTTGCATATAGAAAAGCTACTGACACTTTGCATGAATTTTATAGCCTGCTATTTTACTGAATTGGTTTATTATTTTCATTGGGTTTTCTGTAGAATTTTTATGATTCTCTCTACATATTATCATATCATCTGCAAATAGTGATAGCTTTACTTCTTTCCCTATTTGAATCTCTTTATTTTCTTTTCTTACCCAATTGCTCTAACTAGGAGTTCTAGAACTATATTGAAAGCAGTGGGGAGTGTAGGCAGTGTTGTCTTATTCCTGTTCTCAGAGGACAGTTTTCAGGTTTTCTCCTTTTAGGATGATATTAGCTCTGGGTTTTTCACATATTGCTTTAATTATGTTAAAATATTTTCCTTCTAGGCCCAGAATTCCCAGGACCTTCATCACAAATGGATGATGCACTATACCAAATGCTTTCTCAGCATCAATTTATATGATCATAAGATTCTTATTTTTCTTGATTTGTTGGATTACATTAAGTAATTTTTAGGTGTTCAACCATCGCTGTTTCTGTGGAATAAATCCCACTTCATCACAGTGTATTATCTTTTTGGTGCAATGTTAGATTCTGCTTGCTAGGATTCTATTGAGAATTTTTGCATCTGTGTTCATTATGGAGATTGGCCTACCATTTTCTTACTTTATATTGTCTTTGGTTTTTGTATTAGAGTGATGTTGGCTTCATAGAATGTATTTGGTAGTGTTTCTGATTTCTCTATTTTTTGAAAGAATTTTTGTAATATAAATACCAGTTTGTCTCTTGCAAAACTCATTTGTAAATCCATCTGGTCCAGGATTTTTGTTTTGGGGGAGGGATTTTATTACTATTTAAATTTTGTTGCTTCAGTGTGGTTAATTAAGCTTTCTATGTCTTCTTTATCTGGTTTTGGATGGATGCATTCATTTAAAAATGTGTCCATCTCATCAAGTCTTTGAACTTGTTTGTATATAGATGTTCATAGTAACCTCTAATTGCCTCTGTGTTTCTGCTTTGTCTGTTGTAATTTCTCCTCTTTTGATTTATGATTCTACTTATTTGTGTTTTCTCTCTTCTCTTTTTTGTGAGTTTGCTAGAATTTTATCTATTTTGTTTATCTTTTCAAAGCTCTAGGTTTTAGTTTTGTTGATCTTTTATATTTTCTTTTTTTGTTTCATTGATTTCTGCCTGAATTTCAATTATCTCCTTCCTTCTACTTGCTTTTGGGATTGTTGTTCTTTTTCTTGTTCTCTCAGATGGGATATTGTCCTGTTGATCTCTCCCTTGGTGAGAGCAGGGTTTACAGTTCCCTACTACAGGTGCATTTTCTTTAATGTTTTTTTTTTCAAAGGTGCTAGTAATTGTCTAGTATATTTTAATGTTACTTCACTTGGTGCATCTATATTAATAAGTGGCATGTCTTCCTTGAGCATTATCCCCTTGATCATTAGATAGTGGTCGTCCTTGTCTCTTATTGCATATTTTAGTGTGAAATCTACTTTATCTGATATGAGTATGGTTGTACCTGCCATTTTGGAAGGTTCCATTTGCTTGTATGATTGTTTTCCAGTCTTTCGCTTTCAATCTATGTTTATATTTAGCAATTAGGTGCATTTCCTGGAGGCAGCAGAATGTTGGATTCTGTTCTTTAATCCATTCTGGTATTCTGTTTCTTTTTATTGGTGAGTTTAGTTCATTAATATTTAGGGTGATTATTGATATATGATGGTCTGTACTTGTCAATTCATTTATCTCTTTTATTTTCCGTGGTTCAATTTGCTTCCTTGTTCTAGTTTCCCTGCTCATTCTTCCATCGCTTTGCATTTTAAGGCTTCTTGTAATGTTTTTGAAAGGAGTATACTTTGTTATGGTGAATTTTCAGAGGCTTTTTTTGTCTGAAAAAGACTATATTTCTCCCTTGCAGGATAAAGTATTTTTCATCTTGGAGTTTTCCATATCCCTCAGAGTTGACAATTATCTTTTTGCCCTAAGTGTCTCTTCTGAGTAGTCTCAGGTGAACCTAACCTAACAAGTTTTCCTTTATAAGCTATCTGGTTTTTTGCCTCTCACAAGCTTCATTATTCTTTTCCTTGTCTTGAATTGTTGGTATTTTAACTAACATATGCCTTACTGTGGTTTTTCTCCATTATAGTATTTTGGTATCCTAGATATTTTTAAGTCTATTTTCATTTCTTCCTTCAGATTTGGAAAATTCTCTCCAATTATTACTTCAAATAATTTCTGAGTTTGCATTTGTCCTTTCCTTCAGGGATACCTATTATTCTAAGGTTGGTTTTTCTCAGGTTGTCAGATACTTCCCTGAGTGTAGCTTTGTTTCGTTTGTTTGTTTCCTTTACATATCTCTTTCTCTTTTTATGTCTGAATCTTCTAAAGTAACCTTTTCTTCCATTTCTTCTATTCTTTGTTTGTGCTTTTTCCCTGAGCTTGTTAATTCCTCTATCGTTCTATTAGCTTTCATCAATTTATTTTTTAAAGTTTCATTCTCATTTCTTAATTCCTTGATTGTGTTTTTCGCCTCATTCTTTTCTTTTTCTGTCTTCTCTGTTAAATGTTCCAGTTTTTTATTGTCATTATAATGGTTCTACATTCTTATTCTCTCAGGTTGCAATATTTTTCTACAGCTGTGTTGTGGGTTTCAATGGGCTAACTTACTTTTTTAAGTGCATTGATCTCAGGATCACTGCTCAGTCATTTGTGATTTTCCTTTTTCTCCTAGTTTGCTTTTGGATTTGCTCTGCTCTTGGTGTACTAGTGCCATTCATGCCAATGGGTGTTAACTTGTTGATTATTACATGATTGTAGAAGTAGTTGCATGGTTTTGTGCTGCAGTGCTTGGTGTGCAGGAAAAAAGATGTAGTTTTCTGAGACTTCTCCCTCAGGTAGTCTTTTCTGGGCCTATGCTACAGTATCTGAAGATTCCAGCTCCAAGATGGAGGGCTGGTATTTCAGAGCTAGAGCTTAGTATGGCCTAAAGGTACTGCCAGCTGGTTTGGTGGGGGTGATTTTCCAGTGATATTGTGCATGGAAGAGAGGCCTAGGTCTGTGCTTACCTTCATCCGGGTTGCCTGGTATGTTGCACGATAACAGGAGTGTTCCCTGCCTTGTCTGAGGACTGGAGTGTACACTGATGTGTGCGCTGGTGAATGGAAGAGTAGATGGGTTGTGCTCACCTTTGCTCAAGTTGCCTGGGTTATGCAAAGTATGTTGCAATAGGAGCATTCTCTACCTTGTCCAAAGTCTGAAGATTGTACTGATGAGGTGGCCTGAAGACCTTACTCTTTTAATCATTTCATATCAACAAGGATTTTCAAAAATTGGGCAACATAGTTACTTTTCTTGAGAAGGTGATCCTTCCTGCTTACAAGTCATTTCATTAACCAAAATGCATGCATTTACCATTTGTAAATGTTTCCATGAAACAGAAACCATGAAGTAAAAGGAATCTGCTTTTTGTATAATTTTTTTCTTAATATCAGTTGCACTGGGTCACATTATTTTCTTCTGAGTGAAAATCCCACTTCAAAATTCATCTCATCTTCACCAGAAGCAACATTAAATAGTCACCAGGTGTGTTTTTCCCCTCAGAATCCTTCTGCCAATGTAACATTCATCACAGGTTGTAACTTTACATGTTCTTACCATGTGAGTGATTTTCCTGTGTCCTATATATTTAGGCAGGGAAACAAAAGAAAATAAACTTAAAAATGAGAAAACTAATCATTTATTTATTTGAGTAATTTTCAGGTCTTTAGGATATGTGGACAATAACAGATGTGGCAGTTGATAACTGAAAGTTTACATCTGGAGACTGGCCATGAGGGTCAATGACATTCTGCTGATGCTGTTGATATATTTCACATTATTTCATTTATTCCTGGTTTGTGGATAATAGCAGAAAGAGTCTCAGAAAACAAGCTGAGCAATGTGGCTGAGCTGAACTATGTGACTGAGCTAAAATTTAAGAGAAGAATTGTACTCCAGTCTGTTACAAACATTCTGAAGACGATAGAGAATGACATACTTTTCAATAGAAAAGAAGAGTAGAGAACA
>PVHY01018507.1:0-12617 GCA_004024945.1 Uropsilus gracilis
AAAAAAAAAAAAAGAAAGGTCAACCAATGCTTTCTCAGTAAAAATGAACACATACACAAAAGAATAGCATTGGCCCTTATTTAACACTATATAAAAAATTAACTCAAAGATCTAGGCACAGGAGGTAAGAGTATAAAATTTTTAGAAGAAAAAATTTTGACAGTGACACCAAACTCACCAGTAACAAAAGAAAAAATAGCTAACTGGACATAATTGAAATGTAAAACTTTTTTTGTATCAAAGGATCCTAGGAGCAAAGTGAAAAGACAACTCACATTATAAGAGAAAACATTTGCAAATCATTTATCTAATAAGAAATTAATATCCAGAATATATACAAAATTCATAAAAATTCAGCAACAACAAAAAAACAGTTCAATTCAAAAATAAACAAGTGATTTAAAAAATATTTCTTCAAAGAAGATGTACAAATATACAAAACTGATAATCACAAGGGAAGATGCTCAATATCATCTGATTTAGGGAAATGCGATCCACCAGGATGGCTGTTGTAAGAAACAAAAAAATCTTTAAAAATCTAAAAAAAAAAAACCCAAACACCAAAAACAGATGATGATAAGGCCATGAAAAAATGTGAAACTGTTGTCCACTGCTGTTGAGAATTCAAAATGGGGCAGCCATGATGGAAAATCATATGGTTATGTCTCTAAAAAATTAACATGGAGTTACTGTATGACCCAACAATTCCACTTCTGTGTATAAACACAGAAAAATTAAAAGCCAGGACTCAAACAGACATTGGATTTGATTCTGAAGCTCACAGCTGCATTACTCTTAATAGCCAAAGGTTGAAACAGCCAGAATGTTCATCATCAGAAAAGTGAATGAAGATAATGTGGTGCAGACACACTGGAAATTGGAGCCCTAGTGCCTCAGGCTACAGCATCTAAGTAAGAGTCAATGGGATGTGGCAATGGTCACACAGCAGTATTCCTGAACTTGAAGTGTATACTGTATATATTTTAGTTCAATAATAAGAAATAAGATAAATAAGATGGGGTCCTTTCCACTTGAGTATTCCCTGGCAAGATATCTTCCCTGACAAGATATTTCATATCTCCCTTCTTGCTTTGTTTTTTCATTTCAATGTTTATCACTAACAAATTATTGTAATTTTCCCTTTTGTTTGTTTATTGCAATAAGGACTGAGATAGTTATCATTATGTCCCCAGCACCCAGTTCGAGGTTCAGAACATAAATTAATCAAATTAAATTAATCAAAGGCACCAAGGATGGGTGGCAACCAAGAAGAAATTTCAGGCCATCTGTAGCAAATTCAGAGGTCCCTAGAGGTGATCTTCCCCTAGAGTGGGACAAGGGACCAGGACCCTGAGGCTTTTGCTGGTTTCCGCTCCCTTCAGCACTCCCAGCCGCCTAGGGAGCTGCACTGTTAGATTAGTAGTGTGACTGCCAGAGGGCGGGAGTTCATGGGAAAGGAGCTCATCCTGGGCAAAAGAGAAACCAGAATGGATTCTCCCTATTATGCCTTCAGGGAGGTGGCATGCCCATTCAGGGCCAGCTGATGGGCCATGATCTGGGTCAAGAAGCCAGTTGCAGCATTTATTGGGCACCCAGTGGGTGCCCAGCCCTTGCTGCAAGTATGAGACTAATAGGAGACTTGTTCAGCTTCTGAGGTTTGTACTAGAGTGCACACACTTACAAACACACACACACACACACACACACACACACACACCCCAGTAAGTAAAGCAGAGAAATGAGAGCTTCCCTGTAAGGTGTCAGCCAGGCATCTTGACAGAGGCCCTGCCCTTTTATGGAACCAGAGAATCCTGCTGCTTCTGGCCCTGGCCCACTTGCCTATGCCTGCTCCCAGTTCATCTTATGCTGGCTCTTAAAAATGAAGTCAGTCTAAATGCTCTTTCTCTTTAAGGATTTCTACACCTAATATCTATCTATAACTTTATAGTGAAATTTTTCTGTCCAAAGAAATGAATTTGAGGTTTCAGGTATGATGAAGGAAAAATTAATGTATAGAAGTTCTTCTGGGACCTTGAAATGGAACCCTAGGGAACCTCTGAGTGCCCTTGTAGTCTGACCACAGGGTAGATGTGATCACCACAAGGGTGGTGGTGCAGCGGGACACAGCCAGGAAGGAGGTTCCTGTCTCAGAATGAGCTGGATAAAGCAACCACATACTGAGCACACCATCAGTAGAGGGATCATAAACCCCCCTGACTAATGCCAAAATGCAAAATGAAAAAGCCATATTTTCTTTCAAGGGACTCCAGATTCATGCTCAACTGCTGGATGTTCATGGAGCTTCCCAGCACCAGGCCCTTGACTAAGAGCTGGGCCTACCACTGCATCAGACAATGTCCCCACCCTCACAGACCCCATAGCCCAGTGATGGAGGTCAATACAAAGAAGGGCGGCTCAAGGAGGTTAGGGGAGTTGGGAGAAGGAATGCCTTGGCTCTGTCTTCATGACCAGAAGCATCAGGTTGGGTCCTGAAGGCAGAATGACAAGTTGGCAGGGGCAGAGGTAAAAAAAGAGAATACCAGCCTGGGAGATGTGGTATTCTGAGACCTCATGACCACTTCAGGGACATCAAATGCTTGGTGCTGGGAGTCTTGCATGTGGACCATGAGGAGGAATGTTGTGATTGAAGAGATTAGAGGGACTAGATCCTCGGGGGGCCTCCGGAGTCTCACTGAGGATTTGGACTCTTCTTGAGTTCAGAGTTTTAATCAAGGGATGTTATATGAGTGATAAATGGGTTGGAAGATTTTTCTGTGGATTTGTAGAGAACGAATAGATCAAAGCTGGAGGAGACTGGAGCTTATGGAAATAGTTGGGAATGGTTGAGCAATTCACAGCATAAACATGGCGAGCACAAGAACTTACACATTAGCCAAGGAGATGTGGGAAAATAGCAGTGAGGCTTTGTCAAGGATAAGTCTGAATATGTAATCTGGGTAAGTGGGAGAGTGATGGTTCCAGTCCCTATGTCTGGGGTGGGGAAGAAATAATGCAAACATTTTTGAAGTGTTGAGGTGAGGTATCTGCTGACATTCCACTAGAAGTCTATGAAGTTTTGGGGCTTAGAAGGAAGGTCAGAACTAGAAACTCAGGTTTGAGACTCACTTGCACAGAAAGCAAGTGAAACCAGGACCAGGAATTTGATCGACCAGAGAAGGGGCAATAGAGAGAAGAGAGTACAGGGAGCACCCCCAAAGGAACCCCAGCACCTGAGGATGGGAAGAGTATTATAGTTTGCAAAAGTGGTGAAAAAAGACAACCCAGAAAGGCCCACTCTAAAGTAAAGGGACTGGAAGTTCACTACAGAATTGGTTATTCACTTAATCAATAAACAAGTGTTACTAAGCTTGTGATCGAGTTGAGAATTGCTTTCCTGTTCAGGATATGCCTGCAGCAGCCTCCCTTGGTCAGCAATGATTCCAAACCCTGAAGGAAGGGAGACCTTCAGGTGTTTTTTTCTCATAGTCCTTCCTCTCCAGACTACTGCTTTTTGTGCTGCAAGGCAGCAAGTCAGACAATGTGGACCTGAATTTCATCTCAGCCACATAGAAGTTCTGTGATCTTTGACAACTTGCTTGACTACTCTAAGCCTTAGTGATCGTACCTATGAAATGGGGACAAAGCTACTTCTCAAGGTTATTTCGAAGATCATGGAGTATGTGTACAAAGAGTACCTCATAGAGTGCCTGACACATAGTAGGGGCTTCAGATCCATGATTCCTTCTTTGAACAAACACCGATTAGATGTCTTCTGTGTTTCCAGGCCAAGTCTGGGAAAACAAAGATGAACATTACAGGGTTTTACAGGGTTCTTCTTATCAAGAAATGAACGGTGCAGTAAAGGAAATAGCAAGGAACAGACAATGGCTGTCCACTGAGATTAGGACCATGTCACTGAAGCTAGAACAGAGGCAGGAAGGACTTGGTCTCCCTTCTGGTCCTCCTCTCACGTGATATGTAACCACTAACACTAACTTAGCCTCTCTTATCTCCAGGTTCATCTGTAAAATGGAGATCATTATACTTCCAGGTGTTGCCCATTGTAAGGAGATTCCCAGGAAGGAGAAGCAGCTGATGTTTCCAAAATTCAAGATATTTATTTCCAGTTTCTGGGAACTTTGAGGAGAAGTTGAAACGGAGGCCAGGAGGTAACAGAAACAAGTTGGAGGAGAGAAATTAAGCCAGCAAGAGAATAAGCCAGGGATCACTGCCCTCTGGCTCCCACGGCCTCCATCCTCCGCTCTATCGACATGAAGGGGAGCTGCTGAGGAGTTCCCAAACCAAAAGGGAAAACAAGTGCATTCTTGAGATTAGCTGAGGCAAACAAGAGCCAGGGGAGCCTCTTGTTCCCATGGACCCTGCCCGACTGTCCTGAGGAGAGGGGTTGGGGTGGCGGCAGGGTGGACAGAAGCCAGGGGGTATTGAACAGGCCCCACCTGCAGGAGGGTACACTCTGGCACCCATTCCGGCCCCAGTAGACATGCTTTGTGCTTTAGGCTTCTGCTCTTTCCCACAGTTCAGGGTTCAGCAAACACTCATGGAGAGCTGGGCTCTCTTAACCACCTCACACCTGCCAAGGATTCCTGGGGATATGAGCCAACATCATAGGCTTAGGGGCACAAAAAAACAGTAGCTAGAATCACAGTCTTTGAGTTCCCTAAGGAGTCCTTGTGTGCCTGTGAACTGAGGTAGAAAGAAGTAACAGTGTCACCCATGCTGAGATGGGTTAAAGGTCATAGGGTCCCACGGAGTCCTGAAGCTCACTTCTTAGTGGGAGTGGCCACAGAGTAATCTTCTATGGCCCACAAGTTCACATGGCTGCTTGTGGAGCTGGAGAGTGAAAGGCCTACTATTGCCCCAGTAGTGGGAAAGGGACTGGAACAGGAGGCTTGGTCCTGGCTCCTCTCCACTTTCTAGACTTCATTGGCTCCTGCAATTTAGTGGAAATGTCAGACCTGTCATATTACTTTCCCATAAAAAAGTTAGATTTCCTCACTACCCTCTGAGGGTGGTCCAGAAATGCTTAAAAATGATCCACACAACCATACAGGTTGGAGAATCAGACCCTGCTCCAGGCTGTCTGTCTCTCTTGGAAGGAAAGGCCAAGCCCCAAGACCCAGGAGTGTCCCCAAGCCTGTCTCTCCCTTCATCTGGCCCCTCTTTTTCTTTTCTGTCCTCTTTCCCCCACACCAGTTCAGTACCTTCTTGTTTACTTGAGTCACAGTGGACCCCCTGTTTCCCGAGACTCCAGGAAAGAGATGAAAAAATAGGCCCAGCCTCAAGTGACTGGACATAAAACAGACAGTAGCAGGCCCAGGGGTAGGCAGGGTCCCCTGGACTTTCCTACTGCCTCTGGAAACAGTCTTGTGCTATGGGTAGGGGGTACAGCCTGAACACATGCCCATGGCAACAACAGCAACAGCAATATGGAGGGAAGTGTTGATAAGAGAGAAACCAGGGCCTTGGATCTCTACCTTGGCTGCAATAAAACCATTAGCTAGTGACTTGGGAAATCTGCCTTTGTCTCCAGGATCAGGTAATCAGATTAGAATTTTGAGGCTGGGTTTCCTCTCCTGTGGGGATTTTAAAGTAGTAGTATAAGGAAAACAAAGAGAGAATTTCCCTGGAGCTAACCTCACATTAGCTGGTGAGCACACTATGGCAATGGAGGGCAATTCTATCATGATGTGTGGGTTCTGGGGGAAGGAGGATAGGATATGGCATCTTATCCCAAAAAGTACCAAGCACCATGGATGAAAGAAAGAAGAGGGAGAGGTCTTGGCGTGTTCTTTACTCCTTCACACCTGGAATAATATGGTTTTCTATTCTGGGAATAATATGGTTTTCTATTCTAACCTCCTCTTGTCTGAACACTTCAAGAGGAGAGACAGTTACCTCATCAGAGTGGGGTAGTTAATATCCCCCAGGGATTTACATGTACAAACAGAGAACCCTAAGAACTCTAGCTGCCATAAGAAAAGACAGATTGAATAATCTCTATGAGGTGAAGCAAAAGGAACAGGCAAATAAACATCTTAAAATATGTCTATTAAGTGTCCTTCAAGACACTGGAGATCTTTGGAAACAAAAATCAAGATGCAAAAGTCATAAAGGAAATCACCCCAAAATCCTGGATATGAAACACTAACTAAATAGAAGAAAAAAAGGCAATGGCAGGTGGAATGGCAGGATGCATGTGACTGAGGTAGCATCTGTGCATTCATTAATCAGGTGGACAGTCTCTCAGATGGCATCATGATAAGATTGGCAAGTATGAAAGTAAACTTCAGAGATAGAAAAGGCAAGAAAGATTCACAGAACAAGCTATTAGAGACAAAAGAAATACTTGAAAGGGAATTATTTCTGTAAAGGAAGAAGCATTTAAATAAATGACTGTGAATTTCACAGAGTGGAGAAGATAAAGCTCAAATGGCAAGGACCTGTAACGTAAAAACAGTGAAAGCTCAATGATGTGATATGTGTGTGTGCAATCAAGAAA
This sequence comes from Uropsilus gracilis, assembly GCA_004024945.1. Lineage (NCBI taxonomy): Eukaryota > Metazoa > Chordata > Mammalia > Eulipotyphla > Talpidae > Uropsilus > Uropsilus gracilis. The sequence goes on from PVHY01018507.1 coordinate 6,521, forward strand.
TAAAATAAAATAATTATTTAAAAAACAGTGAAAGCTGGCAGGGGTGGGGGGGTGGGGAAGGGATCGTCTCTCATTATACTGAGAAGAAATCCAGAAGACCAAAGACGAAAAGGAAAAAAAATTAAAGTACCAGAGAGAAAAGACAGATATACTCAGCAAAAGTATAATCTAAATGTGTGGATGAAAGAAAGACACTTCCAGTTAGTTATATAAGACCTTGTATACTTTTTCATGCACAAATCCCATTGAAAAAAATTGCAGGAGGACATATTCAGAAATGCAGAAATAGATACTGGAGGCATCTATGAAATATGGACAGGGTTATCAGAAGTAAGAAAACAACAGCAGCAACAACAATAACACATTAAGAAAAACAATGGACTTTTTACTATAACTATATCCATACAATAGTCATACTAAACTGGGAGCAGTATTTTATCTGATAACCCTAAATGTGTGATAGAAGAATGGGTATATAAATTAATCAAGTTAATTATATCTCAAGAAAAACTCAGTAAGACAAATGGAATATTCATAAAACTTTAAAACTAAATTTCTAGGTGAAATACAATTTGAGGTAGAAAGAGAAAATCAGAAAGAAGAAAGAGGTGACTAAGCACATTGTATTCAGGAGGAAAACAAGATGATAACAGATATTAGTTGATAAATTAGAGGAAATCACTAAAAGCTAAAATACAAAATGTACAATTTTCAAATCAGCAGATTTTAATTCACCCAATGGAATTTAATAATGGGGAACATAGAAATAATACAAAAGAATGGTAAATAAAAACCAGGGAATTAAAAGTTGAAATTAGCCCCAATGTAATATTTCTTATAGTAAATTTGATACCCAGATTGATACTTGGATTAAATTCACTAATCAAAAAGATGAATACTCAGAATGAAACATTTTTTTAAAAAACAAATAATATGTTTGCTTTCTGGGCAACTTATGTTGCCTAGAATATTTCATACAGAAGAATATTTGAAAATAAAGGAACTGAAATAATATTACAGGTAAATGTGAACCAAAAGAAAAACAGTGATGATTTTAATGTGAGATGAATCAATTTAAGGTAAAAATTCCATTAAAAGAGGAAAAAGAACACTATGCCCTATAAAAGGACTAGTATATCTTTAAGACATAAATATTACATTCTTACATGTAGTTAAAGACATAGCTTCAAAACATATAAAGTAAAAACCAATAAATATAGGATCAGTAATTTCATTTCAATAGTTTCAATTGTAAATTTTGACATATCCCTCTCAGAAACTGGTATCAAGGAGAAAAATATTATCACAACTGAAGGCTAAAATTTATGCTTAAAAATATTAAATACTTATATCTGAAGTACACTACATGCAAAACCTATAAAACACAGCTACAATGATAGCTGGAGAAAAAAAATGTAACTTTAAATATACTTCTCAGACTACAACTGAATTAACACGTTTAAAGAACAGCAAAAAATGTGTACCTCAAATAGAAAAATAAGAAAGAGGAAAATAATATCAGAAAAAAATAAGGTCAGAACTCAGTAATAGAAAATGCAAATAATAGAAAACATTTAAGTTGTTTTTATATTTTTAAAAATTTTTATTGAGTATATATGTATTTTTTTAAATTGTTGTGTGCCCCAAATTTCTACCACCACTGTGTCACCCATGAATCACTGTTCTATTTTTCCGTGCTCTTCTCTCCCCCAAATTCCCCGTTCCTCCCACCCACCATCCCCTTTTCTGTGTTTCAGTTCAGTTATCAGTCTACTAATTTTAACTTTTTCTTGTCGTTTTTGTCTTCCCTAAATCCCATATGTAAGTGAGACCATCTGGCATTTTTCTTTTTCTCTTTGGCCTGTTTCAGCTAGCATAATTCTTTCTAGCTCCATTCATGTTGCTGCAAATTATATGAATTTGTCTCTTTTACTGCTGAATAATATTCCATTGTGTAAATATACCACAACTTTTTGATCCATTCATCGTTTTTGGTTATTTCCATGTCCTGGTTATTATAAACAGTGCTGCAATAAATATATGAATGCAGGTTTTCTTTTGAATTAGTATTTTTGTATCCTTTGGGTAGATTTCCAGAAGACAGATTGCTAGATCAAATAGTACCTCCATTTTAAGTAGTTTTAGGGTTCTTCATACAGCTTTGCATAGTGGTTGGGCCTAAGCTGGTTTTTCAAAGGCATCAATAAAACTGACAAACTCATCAAAACTAATAATGGGGGAAAAGAGAAAAACATGCAAAATGCAGGATAAACAAAAAATAAAATTATAATAAAGATTAAAATAATTTTTGATTATGAAAAATCTCTATAATAATAGGTGAACTTTTAGAAAGACTCATAATAAAAGAAAACTGGTCACCAAATAATCATTATGGAAATTGAAATTACATTATGGAGGACTACCCTTGTCACTACTGCCCTCTTTGCGTATAAAAAAAATCTGGAACTTAGATGGCTTTGAAAAAAGGCCAATCCAATTAAAAAACTGTTTATGTCTGTATTATACAGGTTATTCTATAAAATTGGATGGGGAAAAGTTGTTCCAGTCATTGTGTGAGACTAAAATCATAAGCCAGATACAGCTCTCATAAGAAATAAAAATAAGACCCTTAGTAATAGTTACCTGAAACAAGAAATATGTCTTAAAATACATCATGTTGAAATAAAATTTTAAAACTTAGCATAGTCACACATTAATGAACTAAAAAAGAAAGTTATACTATGGTTATTTTGTACAAAAGTCTAACTATTTAAGATAAAAGTTCTCATAAAACTCAGAAGATTGAAACTTCCTTATCTTTACAGTGACTATTAAAATGCAAAGAACATCATACTTTGTTTAAAAACTGCATATATCTCCTCTGGTAGGAACAATCAATTAAAGATACTCACAAACACTGTTTTAACTATGTCCAACCTATTACTAGCAGCCCCAACTAAAGAGGAAATAAGGGAAGAAATAAAGGTAAAAGATAGGAAAAGAAGAAACAAAACTTTTATTATTTGTAGATAATTTGATTATCTACATAGAAAATGCAACAAAACTGGATAAACAATAAAAATAATAAGAGATTTAGTAAGGTTGCCAGATACAAAATCAATTTCCAAGCATCAATACTACTCTAAAACAACAACAACCAACAAAGCTCTTTTAGGAAAAAGATGGCACTTACAGAAACTGCAAAGAGAACGAAGTATTTAAAATTATCCTGACAGCCAAAGTGAAACAAAAGATAACTTGAACAGTAGACCAGTGACAGGTTGGAAGGAGATATTTGCAAGGATTAATATTAAATGTATTTGCAAATGACGGAAGACTTTTCAAATAGGGGGAACCTCAATGATTAGCAATGTTATGAAGAGAAGCTCAACCTCATTAGTAATTTAAAAAAAATCAATAACATAAGAAACACCTTTGCAACCATTAGTAGTAAAAAGCTATAAAACTGAGGGATCACAAAGGAGTTATGATACATAAAGGAGGGGAAGAAATCCTGTTTGAATACCTGAGGGGGAAGAGGGTTTAAATAGTTCATCAATGTGGGCAGACAGTATGGAAGCAATTAATGAACGTCAGTGTGCACAGTCTCTATTACATATCAACTCCATTCTTGATGTCATTTTGGAGAAATTAGTGGGGCAACCTTACATTTAACCACTAAGAAAATGGATACATAAAATGTAGTGGTATGCTAAGTAGATAACAAAAGAAAGCATGTTGATAAATGCATGGTAATATAGATATTGTCTGGAACATTGTTGGGTGACAAGAAAAGAAAGAGACAAAATGATGCTTATATCATGAGGTTTATATAAACTTTAAGCACACTACAATGTTAAATATTTCAGAGACCTATCCTTCCAAACACCCCAAGGAAAAAGAATCAGAATCAGTAAATATATATTAAAATTACAGGAGTGAAAGCAAATTAAAATTGCATATGTCTGATAAAATGTCAATTTATAAAGCTCAAGACCATCCTCTAAACTAGAAAATGGAGCAAAGAAGTACACTGAATTGCAACAAAATCTATCATATAAGAATTATCTTAACAAAGATTGTACTTACACTGTTGAAGGACATAAGGAATTGAGTAAATAGACACTCTCGTGGGTGTTATTAAGATGTCAGTGGTTCAAATAATCTAAGATGGTCTGTAATCACAGTAAAAAAGTATAAGTGGTTTCTTAAAAAGAGCTTAATAAATGTATTTGGAGATATAGACAGAATAGTAAAAAACCATTAATAGTTAAATGCCTTAGAAATTGCCTAACTTACTATTAAGACTTATTATTAAGAAATTGCCTAACTTATTTATTAACTTAATAAATGTATTTGGAGATATAGACAGAATAGTAAAAAACCATTAATAGTTAAATGCCTTAGAAATTGCCTAACTTATTATTAAGGCATAGTACAAAGCCATAACAATAAAAAAAACAATCTATTGCTGGCCCAATGACATAATGAAAGGACAATAGTACTCTTAGAGTCCTTCCTTATTGCTTAGAGACATTCTCTTGTGTATATGAGAATTTGATAAGATAAAGATGGCATTACACATTAATGAGGAAAAGATGGTTTCCTTAGAAGTTGGTTTGGGAAAAGTGGTTCATTTAACAGAAAAAATTGAACTGGAATCCTACCTGATACAATATATGGAGATGGAATTCAAGTTGATTAAAAACTTAAGACTAAAATATCAAACTATAGAGAGTTTATAGTAGCTAGAAAATATCTGTATTCTCGAGGTAGGAAAGGATTTCTTAACTAAAATCCCCAAATCATAAATCACAAGGAAAAAATAAAAGTTGACTAGGTTTAATGAAAAAATTAGGATTTTCTTCTTCAACAGACATTACAAACAAAATTGTAGGCAGAAAACTGAAAAAACATTTACAATATATTAAATTCACAAGGGTCTAATATCTAGAAGGTGTAATAAAAATAAAAACAGGAAATTCAACAGAAAAAAATATATGGGAAATTAAATAAATCGGCAATCAAAAAGATAAAACTGAAACTGTTAAAATCTTTAAGGATTGGGGAAATGCAAATTAAAATAACAAGAGAAACTCCTATATTCTTATTAGAAAACTGGATACGGTCAATGTAGTAAGAATGTTAGGATACATGACTTCCATTCACTGGTAATGTCTAAATATGTTGAACACCATGGAAACACAAATCAAACCAACAAACAAAATTTTATTTTTTGCCTATAAGACAAGCAGACAGTCCACAACCTAAGATGGTTCAGCACACATTTTACAGTTTTTCAAAGGTGCAAAGGCATAAACATTTAACAGAAAGTATACTTAAATTTTGAATTTTTATCTTTTCCAAACTAGTAAAATGCAGTCATATACTCTCTTGTGATGCTGTACAGTGGCACTGAGCCACAGCTCACAGTTAGCCCCATGACCTTGTGGGTAAACAACTGATACTCTACATTGTGTTGTGTGGCCAGTGTTTTTCAGATATTGTGCTTTGTGCTTTCACATCCCATCAAATTGAATGAGAAGAGAAGGAAGGCAATATTCTTGAGATAAAACTCAAGAAAATGACTCAACCATAGGTTTATGTGATGTTCTGGGCAACATTAAGGTAGTATAGGCTAAGACAAGCTGTTTGGTAGGTTAGGTATATAAAATGTATTTTGGCTAGTGATATTTTCAGCTCATGATGGGTTCATTATGACTCAATGAGTTCTGTACTGTTGATATCAAGTACTGAGGAGGAAGGACAAAAGGGCAGTCCATTCATGTTTAGGATGCCCAATGAACAGTCATTGATAGAATCCAGTAAAAGTGGAAATACACATCCTCCACAATTCAGAGATTCTACTTCCTGGAATACACTTGAGAGAAGTTTTCTCACAAGTCTTCAGTAATGCAGAATGTTGCAGCCAGTCTGGAGTGAAATCTAGAAATGTTCATCTAATATAAAAATGTACTTGGCAGCATTGTTATAAAGGGAAGTGGGAAACTACCTCACTTTCCATCCATAAGTAATTATATATATAAAGTGTGTGTCAATGGAATATTACTCAGCAATTAAAAACAACAAATTTGAT
>PVHY01018507.1:12717-29223 GCA_004024945.1 Uropsilus gracilis
TAGAAGAAATCATTCTAGCAGAAACGAGCCAGATGGAAAGGGACAGAAACCAAATGGTTTCACTAATATATGGTCAACCAAATGAAACTGCACAAGAGGAGAATGGGGACCAACTGGAGTGGGTGGGAGGGGGAGGTGGTGGGTGACCCCCAGGGATTGAAATGATGTGAAATATAGATAAATAAATTTAAAAAAATTATATATATAAAGTGTGTGTATTCTATCACAGAATTTTCTTATGGCAGAAAGAGAACAAGATCTGTGTACACCAACAATGTAAACTTTTTTAAAAAATAAAAATAGCTTTAGTTAGAAGAAAATGTGAAGAAACCTATCTTAAATATGACATAATTTATATAAATTTAAATTCACAAAAATCACATTGCATGTCATTTAAGAATGGCATGCATATACTGTGCATAAAAACACAAGTAATACAAGGAAAGAACACCCATAAAACTCATGATAGTGGGTGCTTCAGGAAGTCTGGTGGGGGGAAGAGTGTTGGCTAAGAAAACTTTAGCTTTATCTGTGATGTTTTCTTTCTTAACATAAAAGGAAAAGGAAGAAAATATTCACAGTTATTAATTCTTAGTTGTGTGAATGTGTGCTATTTATCTCTGGATACTCTCTATTTTTAAAAAAAATATCAAAATAACAATATATGAGGCAGGTGATAAAGAAGACAGATGCAATAGTATTAATATCAGAAATCAGATATTTGGTCAAGTATCCAAAGAAATACAAGACACATTAAGACAAAGAAGGTTTTTTTTTTTGGTACTGATAAACATCTAGAAGATAATATATCATGAATTATTACATACCCAACTCAAAATCTAAAACTAGATAAAGCAAAAACAGGTACCAAAGGAGAGACAAACTAATATGTCATCAAAATGGGAAGCTAACATTTCTCACTGTTAAATCAACAAATCAAATAGAAAGAAAAACAGTATAAATGAATAACAAGCTTAATAACTATAAATAGAATTGAATACTCAACAAAGTAATAACATTCACCTTTCTCAAACATATATGAACTATTTGGAAAAATGAACTATGACTCAAAAAATAAAAATCATATCACCCTGGTTTGCTAGTTTCAAGAAAAGCAAAGTGAAGAAAAACAGGGGGTGATGGCAGGGAATCAGAAATATGAGTTGGGCCATAATCTGAGTTGGGTCCCTGAGTCCTGGAGAGGGTTAGAAGTGGGCTGGTGCTGTGCACAACATCCCTTCTCCCCACAAACCCTCTCTGAGTACCTGCTCAACACTAGACTCTGGGACACATGGATGAACATAACATGGTCTCTGCCTCAAAGACTCCAAAGTCAGAGGAGAAAGCAGAGCTTCATGTGGTACCAGAGACCAAGAAAGTGATCCATTATTTCCCAGAACTGAAAGGAAAGGTGCAACCCAAAGATTCTATTTTTGTTCCCATATAAGAGCTCCAAAATAAATCCCAGGAGATTGCTGAATACTGCTTCCTTGGTTCTCATTTGAAATGCAAATGTCTGTTCACTTAATCCAAGGGAGACACATGACCAAAAGGCACATGGAAAAAAAAGTTCATTCTCACTTATCAGTGAAATGCAGATCAAAACCACAATGAGATACCACCTAACACCTGTGAAAATGATCCATGTCAAAAAGACCAGAAACAAGTATTGGCAAGTCAGTAGAGAAAAAGGAAGCCTTGTACACTGTTGTGGAAATGTTGACTGGTTCAGACTCTATGGAAAACAGAATGGAGGTGTCTCAAAAAAATAAAAATGGATCTACGTATGACCCAGAAATTCCACTGCTATGTGTCTATCCAAAGAGTACAAAACATTAATTTGAAGAGATTTTTACATTCCCTTGTTCATTGAGGCATTATTGACAACAGTCAAGTTGTGGAAACAACCTAAGTGCTCTGGACAGATGAGTAGATTAGGTAGATGTGGTATAGACACACAATGAAAATCTGTTGAGATATTTTAAAAGGATAAACTATTGCCATTTGCAACAACATGGATGGAACTGGAGGGATTATGCTAAGCAAAATAAATCATAAGAAGAAAGACAAAGGTATCGTGTATTTGTGGAATGCAGAGAAGTAAAAACAAAGGACCAGATAAACTAAACCAACAACAAATTGAAGTTACCAAAGGAGAAGGGGGATGGGAGAGGAAAAAGTGGGGAGGAAGCCCAGTGGACTACACTGGAGGGCTACAGGTGCCTTTGTGGGGATATGGTATGGTAAAAGCACCTAAAATGAGAGATCCTATACCTCTAAGTCCCTAATATTATAAGCCAATGTTACCCTAATGCCAAGTATATTATAAAAATAAATAAAAGTTAATCCACTTTTAAAAAGTACAAACTCCTTCTACAGAAAGGCAAAAAAGTCCCCAAACACTAAAAAGCTAGATTTTCTAGAGGGAGGTGCTTGAAGGTAGAAGGGAGACAGAAAAGGAGGAAGAAAGAGAAGGAAGAAAATGTGAACTGAGGGAAAAGGTCATAAAGGGAGAATGGGGAGAATGATGAAAGCACAGACCCAAGATGCCACTGTTACTCTGGGCTGGCCCTGTTTGAAGTGCTTGTTTAATATCTTTCTGGAAAAATCAACTTTTGTGTATCTCTTCCAGAGATTCTGTTCTTGGAGCACAATGGAAAAAAGGAGTGAAGGGGGAAGGGGCTGAGGGAAGAGAAAAGGAGATGAAGGATTTATTTTTCCTCACAAGGAAGAAAGATTCAGTATAGGTTCCATCCTTCTACCAAGAGGAAGATTCTGACAAAATGTGGCTATACTTAACAGTTTTTATTCTGCTCTAAGTGTTCTTATTGTATAAAACAGTCTCATTTCTTCTCAATGGGTTTAAGAATCTCAACATTCCGCCTGAGGCAGATTTGGGAGGCAGAGCATTGTGCTGTAGAAAGAACAGACACTGGGCAATTTCTAAGGAACTGGCTCACACCCTCAGTTCTGTGACATCTATTTCCACACTTGAGTTTGCTGACAATTTGCTAGGGTTCATGACTTGGTGTCTGTTACCTGGCATGGACCAGACAAAGAGTAAGTATTCGTAAATGTTTGCTGATGAAACAAGTAAGCGAAGTGTGAGAGGACAGACTCCAAAAATAATAAACTCTAACATGCCCTAGCAACTTGGTTGCAACCAAGACTCTTTGGTTCCCAGGCAGTCTGTGACATGAAAACCTTTGCCCCCCCCCCCCACCTGAACCCATGCCAGGACATTCACAACACTGGAGGAACCAAGAGACCAGACAGCTCTTGGGTTGGAAGATGGCATTAAGCCAGTGGAGTCAGAGTGTCTCGGAGAATTTCCCTTGGGGACAGGTTTGAAATCATAGTAAAGAATTATCTTGGTCATTGAGATTCCAGAAGAAAGCATGGTGAAACTGCAGGAGATTCTAATGGAGTCCTCGGTCTTAAAGTGTTTCTCCATGGTCACGTTTTTTTGATATGGAATCACATGCTTTGATAAGGAACAGCCCCAGGAGGCACTGGGGCAATGAACTCATCTTGCTCTCCAGCTGCCTTTTCAGAAGAACCTTTATTTTCTTCTACAAAAACAATGACATGTATATTCAACTAAATATCCCTCTGCTGTTGTACCCTAATGCCATGTTATAGGCAAGATCCGATCCATCCATCTGATTTTTAGGAAAGGTCAGTAAGAATAGAATAGCTTAAGTGGCAATAAAGTTATGGGAGAAACTGATTAAAGTCACACATGTGCAGTCACAGACCGGTTTAAAAAAACTCTCCTTGGAACGAAAACAAATGATCGCCTGGATCCTTAAGTGAAGCGATATTGTTCCAATTTTTCCTTTATCAGACAAAAGAAAAGGTCTTTCCATGTAGCCTTTTGACATAGAGCTGATTTAAAGAAGATTTGGAAGTACAATGCAGGATCAGATGCCTTTACAGAATTCCTTGCTGTTTTCATTTGAAATCTCTCATTTATGATCAAATTTCCAATTGGAAATTTAATGACTTTTTCTTTAAGGGATGTTGGCAAGCTGAGTTTGTTCAAATACAAATCTCCCAAAGGTAAAAGATCAGACATCATTATGAAAATAGAAAATATTCCCATTGTCCTTTCTAAATGTTTCTCCTTAGAAGACTTAAGAAGCATGTTTCTGAACAGCAGATACATTTTGGTAAAATAAAGTTGAAAATATGTGAAACTCTTCACATTAAAATTACTTCCTGAGCTGTGTCAATTTACATGGCTCCCTATGGTAACAGAGGCCATTCTGTTTGTGGCACTAAACCTGCTGGAAAATACCCCAATAATAGAAACACTCATAATCTCCTGCCTCGTGATTCACTCTGCAAGATTTTTTTTTCACCCTCAGCGTCCTCATCTGTCAAATGGGGAAGCTGACCCATAACCTCTAGAGGCCTGTCAAGTCAGACATTCTCTGAGTTTAGGGTGCAGTAACATACCAAATGATTTTTTCATTCAACTGTTCTGTAACTTTATAAAAATCAGCAAAACATCAAATTACTACATAATTTGTCAAATCAGACATGGATCACCCAGTATGATCAAGTAACAACCCATTCTCCACATTTCCAAATTACCCTAAAATGAACAATTTCTCAGCCATTGTCGCACCCATGCAGAGATGAAACCATTTCAAAGATATGATTATGTTGAAGAGTAAAAACATGTCCTTCTGCAATGAAAAGTGGCAAAGAATTCCTTGCTCAGGGCACATGGCCACATCTTTGCTGCAAATTGAAATGTAAGTAAACCTTGATCACCTTTCACCCAGAAGCAGGTCTAAGCAATTTAACCCCCCAGGAAAATGTACTGTATCGGGGTCATGTCTTATTTATTCACTGCTGTGTGCTGAGCCGTTAAATAAGACCTCACAAATGCAGAGTAATTGAGTTGAGTCAGTGACTAGGATGAAACAGCCAATGTTGAAATATGTTAGTTTCTGCAGAAACTAACTCAAGTTTCTGCAGAAGAGGATGGGGGCAGCAGGTGGTCACAAAGGTGACAAGGTGGCTACATTGACCTTAGAGATAAAGTTACCCAGCAAGAACACTGGTTTTGGAGTGTAGAGAAAGAAAACAAAGGAACAGACAAAACCAAATCCAACAACCTCTGAAATCTGACTGTAGAATTGAGGTGGAGAGAGAAGCTGAGTGAGTGGGGGGCCTAAGGAACTGTGGTACAGGACTGTAGGAGCCTTGTGGTGGCCATGGTGTGGTAACATACACCTGAAGACGCACAAACATAGCCTGAATTATATACAGTGCTGTATATCAATGTTGCTTCAATTTAAAAAAATGCAAGAAAATTTTTTTAAAGGACACCAATTTTATTTAAATTGCAATTTATTACCTTATTTCATTTACTTATCAACTCTGTGCCTATGGTGCTCAAGAGGAACATGTTTATGGGAGTCCTGAAAAGCCTCTTCCCAATTCATCTTCTGATGTCACTTAAGACAATTGAATCCATGATGTCTGAGGGCTTCCTCTCAGGGTGACCACTCAGAAGGATCCAGAACAGAGAGAAAATATCCTCTCTCTTGTGTTTGCACTGCTCCAGAGCATGCAGTCACTGAAGTCTTGGTGCAGGAATGGCAGTGAGTGTGCACAGCAGTTCCTCGCAGGGCTCAGAGTGCAGTGTTTCTTTGAGGAGTAGGAGGACAAGGTAGAGTAATGGACAGCATATGAATCTCAAAGGTGGGTTTTATCTGGGAAGTTGGTAAAGTACCTCATGATGTGCCCCTTTTCCATATATAAAAGAAGGGAGACCCCTCCCTTCCTGGCAGATCCATACCTAGGCCTCCACGAAGCTGTGACTTGTACCATTTGTTCATCTCTTTGTTACAGGGCCTATTTTCCACTGGCCTCTGCAAGCCCTTGTGGCAGGCTCAGTTCTCCCCTACAAACACAAGGAACACATTTTCCTTGTCCTCCTGAAGCACTCAAACAAGTCCATGCAGGTGACCCCTGACCTTACCCCAGAGTGGAGTCAGGGGTAATCACACTCAACCTGTACCCTCGTCAAGAGCAGCCAGGGCACTGTGCACAGAAGCAGGGGAGAGGCCATGCCTGGCGGAGTCCGGGGCAAATGTTAGAACAGAACAGACAGGACCTCAAATCGTTTTTGCCACTCAGACACCAAGGATCCTTGAGTCCTGACAAACTGGCCTTTTCAGCCCCCGCTGATGATGACTGGGCTTGGGAGAGTCAGCTTGAATTTCCTGCCCTGCTTGTCCCAGGCCAGCTGGGACATTTCCTCATTCAAACCACAAGTCCCAATGAGGCAATGCTGGTGTGTCATGGGGATCTGTGTGTGCAAGCACATGGGTGAACGCAGATACACACTTCCATACACAGATAGGACAACTTCTCAAGCTAAAACGAGTTTCAATTTGTGAATAAAGGAAGGGAAAATAAGCAGAGATAAACTGAAGCACTTACGATTTGTGATTATCTGAGACTTAGAAGTGAGTACCTGAAATGGATAAGTTATTTCAATGATGAGAAACACCTTTGTGAAATAAGAACTTTAAAAAATAAAATCTCAATTTTCAAGAAAACCATTTCCTTATAAACTGACCAAGTCAGAATATTAATAGTCATAAAGTATGCCCACATACTGAAGTGTTAGACAGAATATGTATAAAATATGTCCATTGTACAAATAGAAATAAGTTGATATCACTCCAAATGTGTTTTATGACCTTTATTAAACATAATAGCTAACATTAAATTCAATGATGACATAATTATCCCTCTCTTGTGCTGTACTTTCAGTTTGAGAGGCATTTTCTTATGAGAATCTAGCAAACACTCTATAATATTACCTGGCAAAATTAATATGAATGCAAATGGAAGCAATGTCCTCACAAACATTCATAAGCTGGGTTTGAACCTGGTGGTCAGATGAACACTGCAGCAGCCCCTCAGACCCACTGGGGTCGCACCCCCCAGCCCACTCCTGTCTACTGGCATTGTGGGCAGCAGCATGCAGAAATGCCAGCTCATTCCAGAGAAACCTCATCTTTTCTACCTGGTCCATGAGAGATATCAGTCCACGTAGGTTTCAACATCTGCTGTGAGAAAGATTAAGAGCAAGATCCCAATTTCTGGTGTGCTCTTGATGTTGGAAAAATATCAGCTCACAAGCATTATTAGCTATCTTCAAGTTGACAAGAATGCGGGATTAAGTTTCTTTAAGGCAATTACACTTTTGATGACCCCTCTGCATATAAAACATGTTAGCTAATGGGGGTGCAGAGGGACAGGCTTAAGTGTTTGATCAGGAAATCCTGCGTGAGCATATTGGATGGAAATTTGATTAGTAGCCTTAGTGACGGGCGATCAGATCCTCCGGGTCTGCACAATCAGATCTGGCAGCATTTGCGTTCTTGCCTCTTTGAAGGAGGCGAACATTTGTACAGAATCAAGACAGTGCTGGGCCCTTGATTTTTTTTTTTTTTTTGTCTTTTTTTTCCCCCTGGGTCTCTTTCTTTAAATTATTGCAGACTAAAGTCTGAGGGGTATTTTTTTTAATTTTCTTTCAACAAGGATGTTTGCAGTTACCTTAAAGTTGAAAAATACTATTAAAAATCAACCTTTCCCTGAAAATTTGAGGAGAGAGGAAGCAGAAATAAAAAGTCATAATAACCTAAGAGAACATCAGTGCAGAAATAATGGCAAAGTGGACACTCCTAGGACGCATCGCACAAGGGGTGACTGCAAGGACATCCCCACAACTTCCTACAACCACCTGTTTTCCTGAAGAGAAAATGGACACCGCACAGTAGAGTGACTTAATATCACATGGCCAAAATTTGAACCTGGGCAGACGGACTCCTGACTCCTGACCCAGACTCTTGACTGTTCTACACACTGTCTCCGTGTTGTCAGACATAAAAAAAATGGATTTCCAGAGAGAACATGTGACTCTTCCAAAGTGAATATTCTGTGACCAAAACCACCGTCTCCTATCCTCCTCATATAAACTTACCACAAAGCCTCCGCCTCCAGCTTCATCCTCCTCCACCATCCTGGCTAAACCAGAGAGTCTGCACCAGGAGCTTGATGCCCAACAAGTCAGTTTTTTGTGTTTTCTTTTAAGACTAGGTCTTGCTATTTTTGCCCGTGGAACCGCAGGCTCTCGTTGCCCAGTGTATCACAGACTCAAGCGATCCCCAGCCTCAGCTTCCCAGGTAGCTGGGATTACAGGCACGTGCCACCATGCCCAGCTATTTTTTTGGAACTAGGTCTTGCTATGGGCCCCAGGCAGAACTCGAACCGCGATCCCTAGCCCTGGCCACTTCATAGACTGAAACTTAGAGGCACGAGCCACCGTGCCCGGCCCTCAACCAGTTTTTAGTGGCTCCTGAGAAATATAGGTTATTTCCATCTTACTCACAAGAGAAGCTGTGGTCTTGGAGACGTCGCACTCCTTAGAAACAGAGAAGGAATTGTTATCCTGTCTGTCTCATTCCTGCATCACCTTATGTTCTCTCTCATGAATAAAACAAGGCTGGAAGGTAAAAAGGAAAGAAATAATGCCAACATATTTGAGGATCAAACAGGAGTTAAAGCAAAAAGTGTACACTACAAATTTAAGGCATTTGTTCAACACAAGAAACAGGGTTCAATTTTCATATTAGTTAAACCAACTGTTATTTACTACAAGCCTGATTCCCATCCATGAGGTGACACCTAACATTAGTAAAGAGTCACAGCCAGATCCAGCCTTTAAAAGATGCATTGTTTAAAGATGAAAAACAAGACAGTCACACACACACAGGCACGCATGTATGCATGTGTTTCTTCCTTCTCTTTCATTTTTACTTGGACTCTAAGGTCCTTGGGTCCCCCTTTCAGTGTGAACCATAAAACTATGGATACACTTACAAAGACAATGAAACAAAACAATCCTGAAATCACTCACCAAAAAAAAAGTGATCAAGGTAGGTTCTGGCATCAGATTGACCCCGAGTCACAGAAAAGTCAATTAATAGTGATGGCCATAATGGATCGATTATTCTGGGAAATCTGTGACATGACTTCAGCCAGGCAGGCTGACAGGGAGCCACACATCAAATGCCCCAGCACTTTCTGAGCGAGCAGCAACAAGGAATGGGGGACCCACCAGCACATCAACTCACTCAGACGTGTGGTCCTGACATACGTGGAGATCAGAAGGGTTCCTTCCTCTGCTGGGACGGGGGACTCTGATGTGTGAAATTCCCTTGCTTCTTGTAAAGTCAACATCAGGCAAGTAAACTGTATTTTAAAAATGCAATACTAAAACTAACACAGCAACTTCTGTATTTTTATATATTTCATGTAACTGTATATATTTATTATTTATTTTATATTTATATATAATCTCAATTCACATTGAAAGGAATCAAATTAATTTTCTTGGGGACTCAGTGTTCCTCTTTTGACACCTTTAACTATTATAAAAATAATCCACAAAAACTCTCTTGGTCCTGTGACTCAGAAAAAACCATCTATGATGTTAAAAGTGGATTTTATTTGACATTTTCAGTCTAATATACAATTAAAATCAGTGGACATAATCAAAACTGCTAAACTAATATTTGAAAAGGCACCCTCAATTCTTTTCTGATTACAAAACTAATATAAGCTCTTAGGGAAAGTTCAGGGTCAATATACAGAATAGTATAAAAAAGAAAAATCAAAGTTTCCGACAGCCAACCCCTCAGCAAGAAGTGCTCTAGGGAGAATCCCCGGACCCTGCTGTCCGCCCTGGCCTTCAGGTCCCTGCCCCAGGATCAGGTCTCTTTTCTGTCTCTGTGTCCCAGGACAGGGGACAAGGGGTCCTTACATTACATTACATTACATTACATTACATTACATTACATTACATTACATTACATTACATTACATTACATTACATTACAGTTCGTGGTGCCTCTACCCAAGTCCAGGCTGCAAGCCACTGAGCCTGGGGCCCCACACTACCACCCCCCCCCCAGATGTTCATTTTCTTGGCTACTTTATGTCAAAATATTCATACTTGTTTTTGACTTATTAGCTGATGTCCTTTGTAAGCCTCCCCCCACACTGCCACACCCCGTTTTAAATATTATGGTCCTAATTACAGCAGATGCTTGTTGAATGACCAAGTGGGGAGGACAGACCCTGCTTACACTAGAAAGGCCCAGCCTCTCTCTTACAAAATAGGACTCTTTTTTTTTTTTCTTAACACCATCCAATGATGTCACCCGTTTGCGGTTTCTCTGGGACTTTATTAAAATGTTTGTGACGGAGCCAATGTAAACCATCCTAAATCCAACACAGAGCTGAAAGGACTGATTTTAGGGAATGTGAAGATATGGATCATTGGGCCTGTCGAAGCCCCATCTTGAGCCAATTATTGGTGTCATCTTGAGCCAATTTAATCAATCCAAGAGGGACTGGGGGGTAGAAGGGGGCGCGGGCAGGGGTTGTGAGCATTGGTCAAAC
This sequence comes from Uropsilus gracilis, assembly GCA_004024945.1. Taxonomy (NCBI): domain Eukaryota; kingdom Metazoa; phylum Chordata; class Mammalia; order Eulipotyphla; family Talpidae; genus Uropsilus; species Uropsilus gracilis. The sequence goes on from PVHY01018507.1 coordinate 23,215, forward strand.
ATGCTGGCTCCAATGTGTGTGTCATGAAAGCCGCTGAGCCTCAGTTTTGGGGGATTCAGTTGCTGCTCTAACCTGCACTTTCATCCCGGGGACCCTCTGGTACCCAGTCTCAGCTTCATTATTTCCCAGTGGTTTGCAATAACTGAGAAGAAACCCCAGAAAGTCTTCAAGGCCACTTCTCACTGGGGACACAGAATCCACAAACGCTATTGACATCAGCCCTTTAGGGGACCAAGAAAGCCTTTCCACCTCCCTCACCCACATGGGGTGAGATCCTTAGCCCTCAAGCAACCCCAAGTATTTATCTTTTGTTGAATTGTTCTTTCTTTTTTTAAGGTGTGTCTAGAATTGAAAATCACAAAGTAAATGTTTTCCTCACTTAAAAAAAGATATATATATATATGTATATGTGTGTCTGTGTGTGTGTGTGTCTGTGTGTGTGTGTGTGTGTAGGTGTTGACTGTAAAGAACAGGCTCAGCATCACCAGCACTGAATATTTGCCTGTGGCAAGAGCAGGAGTCACAGCAGCTACAGGTCTCACACATCCCGTGCCCTGAAAGGGCGATCCAAGGGCAGGTAAGACAGACACAGAAGACTTTGGTGGGGTTTTGTTGTTGCTGTTGCCGTTGTTGTTGTTTAACAAAACCACAGGAATTGGTCGAGATAGCAAATGACCCTTGTTTTTACTATCAACTTCCCTTCCCTATGCCCGGAGGAGGCCATAAAGGAGCACCACACAGCCCTGACTTGTTTCATGTCCCATCCTCTCGCTGGGTTCTCTCTCCATCTGGGTCTCAAAGGGCTGCTTCTGCTCCCTCCCCGGAGGCATTCCTTCACATTTTTTCATGCCATAAGAGGCTGGGTCGGCCAGTGTGTGTGCTTTGTGTGTTTTGATGGATAGCATGCATGAGTGTGCTCATGTCCTGCTCCAGAACCGGCTATTTGTCTTGGATATAGTGCCCCGCGGGCCCAGACTGGCGGCGGAATGCCACCGAGCCGTGTCGCAGCGCATCTGCGCGGCCCAGGCCAACCCGGGGGAATGTGGGCCGATAAAGCAACTGTTTTCCACCCCACAAAATTGGGGAGAAAGGCCCCTTGAGCTTTGGAATGTGTGGTCGCTGTCAGTTAAGGAAGGAGGTCTCCAGAATTGTAAGCCAGGAACCAAAGAATAAGCATCCGACAACTGCTTTATTGTTCCCAAATATAATCGTTTAAAAACAAAAAACCCTGCTTCCCCATCATGGACTTATTTTCAGAAAACAATGGATGTTGAATTCGCCTGTTTCCGTAATAGGTGATCTGAAAGCTGTGGTGACTGAAATTGACTTTCCTTCTATTCGCACTTGTTTTCAAAGACTTTGACGGTTGGACGTCATTTCTGTAAATCTGATGCACTTCAGGGAGAACACAGGAGCCTCGTGACTCTGAACCTGTTCAGAACTTGAATAGTGAACCTGAATCACTGCAAAGTGTAGGAAATGTAAGTCTCGTATAGGCTGGTTTGGTCTCCACGTCAATACTTCGACTTGTAAACGTGTTAGTCTGCTGCGAAGCCAGGCTAATCCCACCTCTCATTTGAGGAAGGAAATGGATTTTAGATTCAAAACTCAAGGTGGGTCCTCCGAGCACCAGGATCAAACGCTCTGGTGCTTTCAACAAGCAAATGCTACTGCCTGTCTCAAGGCGCAGGCCAGCGGGACGGCAGGGTTTATAAACAACACTCCGCTATTTATTGGAGCTGCCCACCCGAATCCAAATCTTCCTGTCTTCAATAGCAGCCTATTTACCGCAGTTTAAACCGAGGTTCTGCGGCCCTGCCTGGGTCTGCAATTTATTACTTGCTGCGAGAGCTCAGACCCCGAGTTTAAATGTCCCGAGTTGAAAGTTTATACCAGTCAGGACAGAAAATTATTCTCTCTGCCTAGGTTGAAGCACATTACTTCTTTATTGAATTAATTATGATAAGGATCATAACTTTAAACGAGGGGTGAGGTGCTGGCTTTCCGCTGGGATTGCTTGGAGCAATTTTCATCCAAGCATTTTTGTAGAGTTATTGAGTCTGGCAGGTCTGAACTTTGGAGAGGAGTAACTTTCTCCAGGACTTGAAAGAGGTTGGACATTGATCCAGGCAAAGCTGTACCAGATTCCATGTCTTGAGACAGGGAAATTTGCACTGCATGCTGAACAAATAACTGCGGGACCGGATGAAAGACAGCATAGGAACTCCTCATGTGGCCTGGAGCTTGGCCTTTCCTGGCAGAGCTAGCCTGGGGAGCTTGAGGGACACACAGGGACAGAATGGCCCCCTGCAAGCCTGGCCTCCATGCCTACTGACCAGGGTTGGGGTGGGGGTGGGCAAGCCAGATACCCAAGCACAGAGGATGTGGGGCAGACAACAAAAGATACTGGTTCTGAGGCAAAATGGACCTGGCTCTGAATCTTGCCACTTGTAGTGGTGTAGCATGAAGAATGTCTCTTCCCTTACTTGTGTCACCTCACATCACTGATCACTGGACTATGTTAAGCATGATCTATGCATGCTATAAGCACATACCTAGCACTTACTTGCAACTTGCTTAAAGGCAGTCTTGATCACTATTGTCATTATCAGGAAAATGGAAAAGTTCAGCCAGACCAATATCTCATATCTCTCTCAGTAAAAATCACTTAACTCCTACCCAGGTGACAGAACAGTGGAGGTCTCTGGCTGCTGGTCCAGGTCTCTATGCTGCCAGCTGGCTGATGTCAAGGCTGTCCTCTGTTCCCCCACCACCCACTCTCTAACCTGGGGGACTGGCTGTTTATACTCTGCAGTACTGTGCTCATGCATAGACATCTCTGGACCAGGCCCACTCAGCTTGGGCCCTGGTAGCCTCTTGATAGCCAGTACTACCAGGGGAAGGGGAGCCTTCCTTAATTAATGTATCTTCATGCTTAGCATGAAACCAGCCCTGCTAGAAAAAGTCTGATCTGTGACTCAAGGTGGAATGACTACAAAATTTAATATAAAATGTACCCAGTAAACTAGGGTACTTTTTTTTTTTTTTTTGCAAAGACAGGCAAAGCAATTTAATTATTAGGAGATAAGAGATAAAGATGACAGTTCCTGGGTGACCAGATGGTGGGAGACCTTTAGGGCATACAAAGATGTAAATGTGTGTGTGTGCAATCAATTAAAATATATATTTTAAAAAAGAAAAAGTAAAAATAAGTTAAAAAAATGCTCACTAATTCATTATCAAGTATAATTTCAATTAAAATAATAAAACACAGCATTTGCATCAGTCCTAGATCACAAAATAATAATAATCAGGCAACAGCGAGTGTTGGTGTAGATGTGGAGAGAAAGGAACACTCTTACACTGCTGGTGGGAATGTAAACTGGTCCAGCCACTGTAGAAAGCTGTGTGGAGGAGCCTCAAACTAATGAAAATGGAACTACCTTTTGACCCAGCAATCGTTCTTCTGGGAATCTACCTAAAGAATACTTATACAATGGGACACCTGTACTCGGATGTTTACTGCAGCACTATCTCTAATTGCAAGGACATGGAAACAACCCAAGTGTCCCAAGACAGATGACTGGATGAAAAAGATGTGGTATATATACACGATCGAATATTACTTCTCTGTTAAAAATGACAAATTTGACAAATTTATGATAACATAGATGTACCTAGAATAAATCATATTAGCAGAAACAAGTCAGAAAGAAAAAGACAGAAAACAAATGGCTTCACTAGTTTATGGGATATAGGAAAAACAAACAGTCAAGAGGAAAAGTCAAAACTAGCTAAGAACCAAACTAAAGTGCACATGACTAAGTGTTGGTAGGATAATGGTTAGCATAGCTGCCTTCCAAACTAAAATGCACAACTCTGGGAAGGGGAGATGGGAGGGAGCAGTCAGGGAGGGGAGTTGGTGGGTGATCCCCAGGGAAAACAAAGATGTGAAATATAGATAGATTAATTAATTTATTTATTTATTTATTAAAATTATTAGTAGTAACATTTAACTTGGTTTTAATGCAGAAGTTATAGTCAAATCCTTTATTTATTTATTTTTCTAAAATGAGACTAGATCTCACTATTTTTGCCCATGGAACTACAGGCTTACGTTGCCTGGGGTACCACGGACTCAAGCAATCTCCAGCCTCAGCTTCCCAGGTAGCTGGGATTACAGGCATGAGCCACCACGCCCAGTTATTTTTTTGGAACTAGGTCTCGCTATGTGCCCCAGGTGGAACGCAAACCGAGATCCCTGGTTCCAGTTGCAGCTTCCTAGGCTGCCAATTACAAGCACGTGCCACCATACCCAGCTCAAATCCTTTATTAAATGTTCATGGAAAACCTAAAAATTGTTTTCAGAAAAGTAGTTTATCTACATTATTTTTCCTTAATTTTCTAAATTTTCTTACATCATTGTCCATTTTTGTACAATATTTGATTTCTCTCCTTAATTCTCCCACCATCAAGTGCCATACCATAGTCCATTGTCTTTCCAAACTAAGACACTTAACTGTGAGAGGGGACACTGCTAACAGTTACTCTTTGTCCCAAACTGTCTTGGCCCCCATTATGTATGGCTATCCGTTCTCAGACCATTCATGATCTGAGAACCCCCTTTCCACCACAGAAATATAAAATAATATTCTTTTAAAAGAAATTACACTAAGCCCAGCTCTCCAAAACAACTTTCTCTGATCACTCCTGACCCCTCAAGATCAGGTTCCTTAAGAGCCACCTCCAGCTTCCATTCATGAATCAGCTATTCAGTGTCCATGTTTTTCTGCTATCTCTGTCAGGTGAGTACTCTGGAGAAATGGCTGGTGCTGCCCAGTGTCGTAGTTACCTTTTGGGATTGAAAAAAAGAGGAGCCTGGGCAGACCAGCTCTTGCATCCTTCAGTTCAAGGATGTAGGTGCCCAGACCACAGTGTGTTCTTTCACAGTCCCAGATAAACACAGCAATCCTACCAACTGATAGAAGAGGAAACTGAGGCACAGAGAAACTAAACAATTTGCCCAAATTCTCTCTATATAAAAGCAATACACACTCTGCTAATATGGCAGCTGCACCCATTGCACACCCACTGAGCACCATCTGCCATCAAGCTGGCTAGTAAGAGGGCCTTGGGGGTTGGCCTAGGAGACCTGGACTGGACTGGCATGCAAGCAAGATAAGATCCACTCAGGGTCGGGGAATCTGGGGGGTGGGGTGGGGAATGAAGGTCTTGCCGTTTCACTCTCACTCCACTTAGTCCTTAGTCTCAGGAGGAATAAGAAAAACACAGACATTACAAACAGAGAGACATAAAATGTGCACGGGACCAGATAAGGATCCTGCCAATACAACCAGGCAGGACGCAGGAGAAGGATCATCATAGAACATGATGGACTAGAGATACAACCATGGTGAAGACCTATCACTGAAGTGTGCGTACAAACTCGTCAGGAATGGATGAACCAAGACCCCATTTCGGATATGCCACTCAAGAAAACAAGGAGCCCCTCTCCATATCGTGGGAGAGGAGGTCCCAGATTTGGGGAACTGACTCCAAAACAAATCTGCAAGCAGAGAAAGTGGAGATGATTCACAAAAGCCATTGAGGGATGTCTACCCTCACTGAGAAAGCTCATTACAGAAAACAATGGAGAGCAAGGCCCCCCAAGCCAGAAGGCAGAGCTATGGGGTGAAGAGGCAACGGATATACAGGGAGAAGGGAATGGAATGGGCAGCCAGCAATGAGAAGATATCATTAAACCTCAAAGGAGCACAGACCGACTGCCCAATGCAAAGCTAAAACTACAATCCTTCATGCACAGAAAGCTGTGTACCAGGAACACAGTCCTTCACCTGTCAAATAGACACAACCACAGAAAAGGAAGAGAGATCTATGGACTGAACATAAATCATCAAACAACAAGAGAGAAGTCTGAGTGAATGGACAGGCCATTGGGGTGGGGGGGGGGCATCCCAGCAACCATTTATCTATGTAGGAAATTATTTT
>PVHY01018508.1:0-29111 GCA_004024945.1 Uropsilus gracilis
AAAAAAAAAAAAAAAAAAAAAAATGAATGTACATTCAAAAATCCTCAAAATACTAGGAAATCTTGGAGAAGAGCTCCAGCACATCCCGCCGCGCTCTAGGCCACTGGTAGGAGTGGGGGGCAAGGGTGAGTCCTATGGTATCTCAGAGTCTCAGGGATTCTGAGTTCAGGGATCTCAGCTGGGGAAGCCAGCCTTTGCCTCCACATGGGCAGGGGGTAGGGGCTAGGCATCTCTGCCAGGTTTGGGCTAGGGAGCAGGGATAAGTAGGCTCTGCAGCCTTCCAGGTCCAACCCTAGTCCCAGTTGGACTGGGATAAGAAAAAGTTCCCCCAGACCACCTGGGTCTGGGAGAGGCTCCCAGCACATCTCTGCTGTAGCTTAGACAGCTGGCAGTGGTGCAGACCACAAACATCCCATGTCACTAGGGTCTTGGGGTCCAGGGGTCTTGGGCTGGGGAACCTGGCCTCCTCCCTTATTGGGTGGGGGAGGAGATGGAGGCTGGGCAGAACCCTGGGGATCTGGAGCTGAGAGAGGAGATTTGTAGGCCCTGCCTTCTAGGACTGGCCCTGATCTAAGCTGGGCTGGGAGCAGGGGCTGAGGTCCCCTTGAAAGGCCTGGCCCTCTGGGGAGTCCCCAGTAGACAATAGGGTAAATCCTGCACCACCGAACTCTCAGGATCTTGGGGTCTGGGGGTCTTGTGCCTGGAAACCCTAGCCTCCACCCTTTCAGTGTCGGGGGGGGCACACCTAAGGGAGCCAGGAGAGGGGATTAGTAAGCTTCCCCTTCCAGGCCCAGACTAGTGAGCCTTGTTGGGCTGGAGGTGGGAACTGAGGTCCTTTTGTACTGCACAGGCCCTTGGAGAAGAGCTCCAGCACACCCCTGCTGCAGCCTAGGCCACTGGCAGGGGTGGGGGGCAAGGGTGAGTCCTACACCACCGCAACCTCAGGGTCTCAGAGCCTCTGGGTCCAGGGATCTCAAGCTGGGGAAGCTGGCCTCTACGTACACATGGGCAGGGGATGGGGGCTGGGCACCTCTGTCAGGGTGTGGGTTGGAAGGGGAGGGAGTGTCCACCTCTGGTCTACTCCAACCTCAATCACACCTGCACTAGGAATGAAAAATTCAGTCTCTCTAACTATAGATACAATGCAGAGGAAAGGAAGCAATAATGTCCCTGGATACACACACCTCCTGGATGGGACAAGCACTGTGTTGGGAACCACCAAGACAGGAAAGTGAAACCAGTGACTGAGGAAACCTGTCACAGATTTCTATGTGCACCATCTCTGGCACTGGGGAATCAAACCCTGGGCCCACAGTAATGTGCAACGTGAAAGAGGCTCCCTCCTTTAACAACCAATAAGGGAAGAAAGTCACTACAATTGGCTGTAGCCCCATGGCAGAACTGCTAACAGGAGAGAAGAGAGGAGCTCGACGAACCACCTGGGGAAGTCTACCCCAGCAGCAAACGTCTCACCACCATGGGTTGGGAGTTACATTCCTAAACCCAGATATCAGAATTGTATGTCACAGAACCAGCAATAGGTGACAGACATCAGAAAGGATCCTGAAGAAGCACAGCACATATCTGCCCTACAAGTTCCTGATGTGTTCAGCCTGACTATCTACCTCAGCTACTCGTGGAGACCCAAGTAGCCTCATCTGTTGCCATCCAAGAGTGCAAATCCGCACCCAGGAAAAGAAAAAGACCAGTGGGTCAAACGTAGACCAGCAGCTTGCAGAGAGAGGAGTTGGAGTGACCAGAGGGGAGAAGGCGAGAAGAAAAAGTAGGATGGGATGGAGAATAAAGGGTACAATACAACCAATATTGTATGATGTGACCAATATTGTATGATAATTACATGACCAATATTGTATGATAATTACAATAAAATAAAAAATAAAATAAAAAATTTTTAAATACTAACAATCATATTAAAAGGATTATATAGCATCATCAAGTTGAATCTCTCCCAGGAACATAAGAATGGCTCAATAATTAGAAGATAAAAATTTTTTTAAAAGTAGCTTAATATGTGAAAATGTTTCATGTAATACATTGATAGGATGAAAAAAAAAAACTCATGATCATCTCCACTGATAAAGGGCATTTAAAAAATCCAACAGGAAATAAGTTATGTATAACACAATCATAAAATAAAAAGAAAAAGAAATAGTACCAAGAAGAAAAGAAAGAAGAAAACCTTGCAAATAAATGTAACCAAGGAGGCAAAAGACTTGCACATTGACAACTATAAAAGGCAGCTAAAAGAAATCAAAGAAGGTATAAAGAGAAAAACATTCTCAGCTCACTAAGAAATTTAATATTAAAATGACAGTACCACTCAAAACAATACACAAATTCAGTGTAATCTCTGTCAAAATTCCAATGATGTCTTCCACAGAAATGAAATAACTCATCATCAAATCCACATGGAATCTTCAAGGTATCCCGAATATCCAAAACAATTTTGAAAATGAAGAACAAAGTTGGGGAATTTACACAACCTATGTTCAAAATTTACCATTAAACTATAGAAATCAAAATAGCATGATAACATGATAGAGATAAGTGCATCTATACATTCATACACATATCTACAGTCAACTGATTTTTAACAAGGATGTCACTGACTAAATATAGATCAAAGACCTAAATTTAAGAGCTAAAACTATAAAATCCTTAGAAGAAAACATGTAAATCTTCAAAATCTTAAGATTCAGCAACAGGTTCTTTAAAATGACAGGAAAGTCACAGGCAATGAAAGAAAACATAAATGGTGTTTCATCAAAATTTAAAATTTTTGCCCTTCAAAGGACACTAACCAAAGTAAAAAGACAACCCCCAAAATGGAAGATAATATCTTCAAATCACATATTACATTTTATTATTTAGAATACATAGCTAATTCTTACAACTGAACAACAAAAAACAACCAACCCAAATTAAAAATGGGAAAGGAACCTTAAGAGACAGTTCTCCAAATCTGATATACCAGTGTTTGTAAGAACATGAGATGATGTTCAGTATCATTAGGGCAATGTAAATAAAAGTCACAGCAAGTAACTATTTGGCATCTATTAGTAGGACTATTTTTTAAAAAGAAAAATTACAAGTATTGGCAAAAATTTGGAAAAATTGGTATGCTGCCAGTGGCAATGTAAAACAATGCAGGCACTGTAGAAAATTTCAGCAGTTCTTCAAAAAGCTAAACATAAAATTATCACATGACCCAGCAATTTCACTCCTAGGTATATTTCCAAAAGATCTGAAGACCATGACTCAATCAGATACTTGCATATGAATGCTTACAGCAGTCTCAAGTATCCATCCACAGGTGAAACTGATATTTTGGAGTATATTTTTATTGCAGTAAATACAGTCACGCGTTGCTCGAGGATGCTTCAATCAGTGACAGATGCATATACAACAGTGGTCCTACAGGTTACACCATAGATGTATAGTTGGCTATACCATTTAGGCTTGTGTAATTTCACTCCATGGCATTCACAAAACAATAACATTGCCTAAAGAAGCATTTCTCAGAACATGTGGCCATTGTTCAGCAACCATGAGCACACACACATGGAGAAGTATTCAGTCATTGAAAGAAATGAAGTCTGGATGATGTTATAACATTGGTGAAGCTGGAAACCATTATGTTAAGTGAAGTAAGTAATACATAAAGGAACAACTGTTGTATAATGCAGTTTATAAAGTATCTGAAAAAGGCATATTCATAAAAATGAAAGTAGATTACAAATCATCAGGGCGGGAGTAATGTGAAGTTACAGCTTAATGGATTTAGAGTTTGTTTGAAGTGATGAAAATATTTTAGAAGTAGATATTAATAATGGTAGTACAACACTGTGGATATAATTAATGTCACTGAATTGTACATTTAAAAATGGTTAAAATGGCAAATTTATGGTGTACACACACACACACACAGCCACACTAAAAAATGTAAGATTGCTCATGAGTAATTGCTGAAACTAGCTAGTAGGCTCATGAGTATATTAATTACATAGTTCTCTCTTTTAAAAATTTAAGAAACAAAAAATTACATTTTCTGTAGTTTTTGTGGTAAAGAAATACCGTTCTATTTCTAAGCAATTAAGAGGTTTTATCACAAATGGGTGCTAAGTTTTATCAAGTGTGTTTTCTATATCTACTAAAATGATTATATAGGTTTCTCTTTAACTTTTAATGTTGCAAATTTATGTGTAGATTTTTTAAATGCGAAACCATCCTTGCACTGTTGGGATAAAATTTTTGTTAAGATGATCATTTTTACATCATGCTCAGTTTGATTTGTTAGTCTCCCATATCCACCCTTAATTCTCTATGCAGCAATAAGAAGACCCACCAAACTGCATGTAAATATAAACATACTGAAGGTAAGGACACCTTCCTCATTCATTATTCCCTCCTAGCTAATGCAAGGTCTAGGACACATCAAGCACTCAAGTATGGCTGATAAATGTATGAATGGCTAGAAAAAAGAACAGGTAAGCAGATGAGAACTTTCATCCAGAAGAGTGACACACCCCCTGGCAGGTGTGCAAACCAGTTTCTTCAGGCAGGAGGACCTTCCCAGGGCTCGATGACCACTCCATAACGGACCAACCAACTCTGTCTATGAGTAACTAAGCTTGTCAGTATCTCTTTAAGTTGAACACTACCCCTAGACTTTCATTACTCCAATGAAAACATTCCAAAACCAACCTAACAAACAACATTCCAAAATTCAGTGACTACCTTCCACCATAGGACATAGCCTTCATGTTAAAGCACTCCCACAGCTTCAATTCTATACCAGAGTTGAGAGGAAACATAGCATTAGTCTCCAACTTAAAAAGTGTTCCTCCCAAACTCAGAATTTATTTCCAACAATCAAAATGGCCTCATCCCAACTCTGATTGGCACAGCAAGAACCTATCCCATTAACAATTCACTGCATCAGCAGTACAGAGGACAGCAATCAGCAAGGGAAACAGCTGAATTATTTCAGCAGCTGTAAATTATGTGTTCTCTCTTCCCCTCCTCCTCCAAATCTATGTTCAACTGCGCCCTATGCCTCCACACTGAACTTGAGTTTTCAAGTTTCCATGTCAACTGCAGTAACCAAACTTGAGTTCAAGAAGCATTATTAAAAAGCACCAATTAACTGATATTTAAATAACTGTGTTTAATGTCAACAAAATCACATTTTAATTTTAAACATTTCCTAGCCTATCAGTTGCCTAATTTAATTCCTTAACATTCTTGGACACTGGCATAGAGCATACTGCCCCAGGAAGCCATTGCCAGACCCTGCCCGTGGCAGGATACAGAATGGGAGGGGTTCATATCCCTGGGGCAAGCACCAGGAGAGCCCTGGTTTTCTTCGAGTCTCCTAATAAGTGGTTTCTCTTCACATCTCTGCTGATCTCCATAGGACAGCAAGAATATGACAAACACATTCCAAGCATGGGAAATTGCCAAGCCAGGCTACAATTTATTTTCTTAAGTGTATTAAGGACAAACACACACACCCAAGATATTCTTTTCCCATCTGGTATCTGTCCTTCTTAAAAATCGGTATATTGTGAGACATTCAAACACGTGTAGAAGAGGGATACAACAGGATTTGTGACAGCAGGTAGGGTCAGAAGACTCTGCAACATGCCAACCAACCAAATCCCAACCTGCCAGGAGTCATCAGCCTGCAACTGACAGGGGTACAGCTCAGCCAACAGTAGCATCCTAGACTGGAGCCTGCAAAAGGAATCTGAGTTCCAGTGAGTGAACTTGTGACAGGGATGTCAGAAGGACCCCAGGAAGTCTCTCCTGCCACAGCAGGTTCCATAGGGATAGCTTGCCAGCTAGCTACCTCACAGATTCAGATTTGCTGGAAGGGGATCACATATCAGCTACCTGCACAGGTAAACATATTCTAAAAACAATCAGCCTCACAATCAGTTTCCAGAAAGAACAAACTCAGTGAAGGGTCAATAAGCATTTGAAGGCTACATTTTGGGCAGCAGATGTTCTAAATCCAGTTCCACTGGGCCATGAGTAACACGTTATCATTTTGGGCATAAGAGATGACAAGTGATCCTCCCTCGCCTCAACCTTACAGCAAGAACCCAGTTCTTCCCAGTTTTCTTATAAAACTACCTCTTGGTTGGCCTTACTTTTTTTTGTCTCTGTCACACTCAGCACCTTTCATACGCCTTCTTGTGTTTTGCTTAAACAGCCTTCCTGTCCACAAAGTCAGGGAGGCAAGTCTTGCCAATTATTTCAATCCGCCTTTCACTGCTCAGGGATTCCTCTTGTGGCAGCTCTCCTTAAAAACAGCCGCTGCAGTCCCTAGGAATACCAACAGAAAATGCTGCAGGTAGATATACCCTGGGGTAGATAACAATGTAAACTAAAACAAATAATAAAAAATATGTATTTTTAAAAAGAAAACACTGTAGAAGAAACTTGGTTAATGTTACAGACTCTTACCCTAAAAGGTAAACATTCCCATAAACAATTAGGTATAAGCCCTGGCTTTAGAGAAACCAGATGTCTGGGCTGTAGCTCACAGAAATGTGAAGAGCATCCAGAAAAACAGAACAGCACTGTGCCCACACAACCCAGACATGCTATTCACTTACTACCTGCAGTATCACACCCACATCAAAGTCACTTCCACCCCAGATGAGCAGTTAACAGCCATGCCATGCATAAAAATGTGTTTGTAAAGACCTTGTTCACTCTTCCACTTAAGAGAGCTACCAAAGAAAGCAAAAATTGGTTGGGCGCGCCAGCACATGCCTATAATCCAAGCTACTGGGAGGCTGAGGCTAAGAATCGATTGAGGCCACAGATTCGAAACAACCCTGGGCAACATAGCGAGACCTAGTCTCTATTTAAAAAAAAAAAAGCAAAAATTTGTGCACTATGAAAAGGTGAAGAACCCCTATATAGTTGGGAATACACATATCCTGTTGCCACAATATCCTTCAACATATATTTACTGAGACCTGTTGTATTGCAGACATATACCAGGTGATGGAAATAAAAAGACTATAATAATAAAGGGATCCTTTTCTTTGAGACAGGTAATAGAGATGGATAAGTAAAACAAGTTATAGTAAGTTCTGCATTCAAAGAGTCTTGACAGAGATGGCTGTGAGACAGGAGAGAGCTGGTATTTCTATTAGGAAATGAAGGTCAGGGATGACTTCCTGGAAGAAGTAAGCTTTAAAGAATCAGACAAAGACACTAACAAATGCACCCAAGCAGAAGAGAGCCTTTTGAGGGTCTGGAGGCATTAAACAAGGAACACACATTTATTTCAACAAGGCTGGAGCAAAGAATTTATGGGGAATAGTATCATGATATACCAGAACCTCTTGCCAAACAGGTCAGATGGATTTGTTTCAAACATATAACTCACTGCACTGTCTCACTAACCTCTGGAAACCCTTCCTTTTCAGACCTGACCCATAGTAAAAGGGATATCAGAACAAAAGGAAACTTTAAAAAGAGAAAAACTTGTTTGTAAACTTCCTTTTGAACTCATTTATTTTGTAGTTCAGTGATTTGTTAGTCCTTGCAAATTCACATCTAGTAACTGGAAGAAGCAGGTAAATATAATCTTGAAGTAGACTTCTATAAAAACCTTTTTTACTCTTCCATGTAAGAGAGCTATCAAAAAAGGCAAAACTTTGTGTACTATGAAAAGATGATCCCATAGTAGTCTAAAGTAACAGTAGATAACAAAAAAAAGAAAGTAGTCTGCAATTCTAGCAGCTTTAGTGCCACCTCTCCCTGAAAGATATGCCTACTCTGCTCTGTTGTTGCACATTCAACAAATCCAAAGCCAAGCTCAGTCAGGCATGGTGGTACACACGTGTAATCCCAGTTACCTGGGAGACTGAGGCTGGGGATCACTGAGTCTGCGGGGGTTCAAGACAACCCTGGGCAACATAGTGAAACCTAGTCTCTTTAAAAAATAAATAAATAAATCAACAACCAAGAGCCAGGCACGGTGGCACGTGCCTTTAATAGCAGCCTATGCAAGGCAGAGGCTAGGAATCACTTGAGCCCGTGGGCTCAAGACCCACCCTGGGCAACATAGTGAGACTTAATCTCAAAAAAATAGCTGGGCATGATGGCACATGCTTGTAATTCTAGCTACCTGGGAGGCTGAGGCTGGGGATCACTTGAATCTGTGGTATCCCAGGCAACATGAGCCTGCGGTTCCCCAGGCTCATTAATCTAAAATAAATAAATAAATAACAACCAAATCCAAGCTCATGTTTCCCCCCACATACTACTCATATTCCTCTAGAGTCCCTAGCTGTAATCCAGAAGCCAAAACCCCATGAAATCCCCTCAACACTTTCCTCTATTCACCCCTCAACTCCTATCTACCCATCATTAATGATTCAATTTTATCTACTAACCATATACCTCCCTGCTCACCTGCCCAAAGTGCTAAAGCACAAGGAGAGAGAGAGAGAGACAGAGAGACAGAGAGAGCACTCTTGGGTAAGAATAATCCAAGTAGGTAGCACAAGGAGTCCAGGTCCAAACTGAACAACAACACAATGAGAAACCAGAAGGCACACAGCTTTAATGGGAATCTCTTATTTGCTTGACCCGGAGTCTCTGAAATGCCCAAAATCCAGTCTCCTGAGGCCCTCTGACAGGCTCTCAACAAGTTACTTTTTTCCTCAAAGAGCAGCACTCAGGTAGCCCATTAAATCACAGTGACAAACAGAAATGTGGGCTCTGAGTAAAGTTTGGTGCCTTGCATGAATTGTCCAGATGCCAGTACATTGGGAGTTCATAACCCAAAGAAACACCTATGATTATGGTGATCAACTCATAGCCCCACTCCTCACAATCCAAAGTGAATACTGAGCTGAAGAATCTCTATCCCTATTCCCTTTGCCAACCTCCCTCATCATAGGGAAACCATTTCCTTAAACCAAAGCAGAAGAAAGGTAGCAATTTTCAGAAGGAGAATGCTGATGCTGACAGGTAGCCTAGAAACTGGTTTCTCAAAATAAAGGACAAAAGAGATATTGAAAAGGAAAAATCTGGCCATGTAGCTCAACTTCAACTCAATGGAAACTTCCTTTCATCCCATTTCCTACCACTGGCCCTCATACCAGTCCATAAGGAATAAAGGTATGTGGAATGAATGAACAGATGAAGAAATGAGCAAATAGCAGGCTGAGGAGCATGAGGGAGAGGGCTACCAGCAAGATATAAGGCCAGGCTCAAAGCCATCCTTTCTTCAAACATCTCCAAACATCTACGACATATTATGTACCTTGTTCTGGGAACACACAAGCATGCACCAACTATACAAGACAGAAAGAATTGTGAGAGAGAAACATTCTCCATCTCCCTGGGATGGTATATTTCCAAACACTACTTTAACCGCAGCTCCTGTTTTCCTGACATTAAAGCCATGCCTAACGGCACACATGCAAATAAAAACCTCACTTTTTATTGTATCCAGTACTTTGGGACCATGGGGTTTCTTTTCTAAGGAAAACCTGTCATTCATCTCCTTGATTAAAAATTGATTTAATTTGGCTTTCATTAGGTAGGTACAAGGGGAAAACAGATTTCACAGAGATAACTTGCCCAGCAACAGGATTGTGATGAGCTCTGGTGAGTGCACAGTTGGGTCCCTACCCACCACCAATGAAAGAAAATTAAAAAGCTCAAAACATGGAGTTTAAGCTCCAGCCAAAAGGAATTCTCTTTCCACAAGTGTCTCTGTTAGATTTTTGGTTAATGTGAAGAAAAAGAAAAAAAATTTTCAAAAGGAAAGGAAAGGAAACCCCAAGGATATTTAACATAGAACTTAGAATTTCTATATTTTTCAAATCCCCTTGCAGGAAGAAAAGGCAAAGAGGTCTTTATTTCTCAATCCTACTTTTTAAAACTTTTCCCATTGATTTGACACTGCCGTAAAAATTTTCAATTTGTAGAGAGCATAGAGTAGAAGAAGCTGCAATGGCTGAGGGATTTTAAGCTACTATAAAGGGGCTCTGAGGTGAGAGTGGGAAGAGCTGCAAAAGAGGTGGGAGCTACAGTCCTGAACACATGCTCAGCAACCAGCAACACAGCCTCGGGCTCTGGGTTTCAGATCAAACACCAGGGACTCAGGCCCAAAAACCACACTCCCCATATGCTGTATTCCTGCATCAGAGAGCAGCTTAGGGCAAATGGGCAGACTTCATTCACAAGAGGATCTGGCACTCAGTGGCAAAAGATCAGCAAAGTGCAAGTACATCTCAGTTAAATGGTAGAGTGACAATCCTATAGCTAGAACTGAATTTGATCCTCCCCTCTCCTACCCTTTCCTGTTTAAAACTATTCAATAGATTTCCAGGGTCCTTGGGATAAAGGCCAAATTCTATAACCAGACCCTTTACAACCTCCCACCCATTCTAGATCAATGTTTCCAGCTTTATCTCTACCCTCCTTAGCCACAGTTGGTGTTATGGAACTATTTTTCCAGTGCCCTATGATGTCTTATCTCCCTGTTCCAGGTTTTTGTCCATGACTGTTTTGAACTTTGATATCCTTCTTCCCGCTTACCTGGCAAATTCCCATGGGTACTAAAGGTTTCCTACTCATCCTAAAAGATACTTCCTAAATAAAGGAGGCCTTTGTTAACCCCACTCTCTAGATCAGATTAGGTGCTTTCACAGTACCTACATTTACCTGATTGTAGCACTTACCACACTTACTTATATAATTAAGCATCAGAAAGTGAGGAACCATGCCCATTCTGTCCTGCTAGCTCAAAACTTGACAGAAAAGAAATGCTTACTAAACATTTTTTATTTAGATGATTATGGTTCTGTGTCTTATTCACTTGACAGTTTTGTCCCAATTCATCCCCCAATGCAGTCATGTGCTGATCCATCCCCAACCCCAACACATATACCCAATGTCCCATCCAATCCCTCAAGTTTCATTTCTTAATAGATGATTTTCCCTGGGTCTTAACCTCAACTTGTTCAATAGGCATCTACACAGCATCTGCTATGTGGCAGACACTGTCTTAAGTAACCCAGATTGAGATGAACAGATCTCTCTGACCTTCTAAGAGAAGATAAAGAAATACTTGTCATATGGTATAACCAGTGTCATAACAGAAAGACACACGGGCTATGGGTAGTACAGAGAAGAATTAAGCATCTCTTACCAGCCTAATTGTTCCCCCTGTTACCCACAGCTAACTGTTCTTTGTCCCTCATCATTCTCACAGACAGAAAATCACCAGGGCACTTTCCCTGGGTATGAGGCCAGATCAGAACTTTCTAAGTTGGGCTCCCATTCTGTTCTAGATTAATTCAAATTCTTTCTGGCTTCTACTTCCCCACTTTTTTCAGTTCTTTTACCAGGCATCTTACTCACATTCATGCCTACTTCTGCCCTATCCTAAGCCAACATGCCTAAACTACTGTTCTAGTTCAACTGCCATGTACAAGACATCTACACTTCCACAGCATATTCATAACAGTCCCTTATCTACAATGAAAAGAAGGGACTTATGAAGTGAAAATACCATAAAAATTCTAAATGCAAAATAATTCATTCTCAACATAGCCTTCCCCTTGTTGATCCAAACACTAAGGTAAGACATGATGGTCTTCAACAGGCTGCTCAGCTGTATGTACAGGAGGGCTGCAACACCCTATCTCAATTAGACCATTGACACTAATTCCCTGGTCTGGTCCTTCAGTCTCTTAATAGTCAGGTCACTCTGCCCAGTTCCATAGACCCTTAATCAAGAGACACTGAGCAACTCTGAGTCAAGAACCAAGTTCTCCAGTATATGAACATTCTGTATATAAACTGTGTTCAATTAATGTCTATGACTGAATCTCCGATAAGAAATTAAAAAAAAATTAAAAAAAAATAAAAATAAAAATAAAAAAAAAGAAAATCAAGTGAGCCTCTCCTGCCTCTTGCCCAAGAATATGCAGTACAAAACAAAACAAAAACAAAACCTCTGCAATGCAACATGAAGTCAAAAGCTTCTTATTCCTCTTAGCCCAGACCAGTAGAGACACTGACCCCAGCTAAGAAGATGCTGACACAGCCCACCTGTGAGTGTGTCAAGGGAGGCAGAGTAACCACTGTTGCAAAACACCCTTTTAATCAAGTGACTTGTCTCCAGGTTAATGCAGATTTGGGGGAAAATTTTCTCAAGAAACCACTAATAAATGGAAGGGAAGAAATGAAATTAATGCACATAGTAATTATCCCCAAAAGTTGCAAATCAGAACAATTCCTCACTTGAAGACAAGTATGAAAAACAAGATTAAAATGCTTCGGGGATGTGTTCATGAAACAGCACATAATAGAACAGATAAAATGTATTTACAGTATCTCGCTGGGGACACTGTACCTTTTGGCAAATAGCTATCAGATACTAAATACCACTGTAAAAATAATATTTTTTCATGCTTCATTATGGTGTTACAGTTATCTATGGGAAAGCAGCAACACACTGAATTGTTTGCAATGGTAATTGGACATAATTCCAGGATCCAAGTGTCTCCCTAAGTATCTGGACACAAGTGAATATGAGTCAAGTTATAGTCCCTGTGTTAGTTAACTAGAACTGTCCTAACAAAAGACCACAGACTGGTGGTTTCAACAACAGACATTTATTTTCTCACAGTTCTGGAAGAAGTCAAGATCAAAGTTCTAGCTGATGTGGTTTCTAGTGAGAGTACTCTTCCTGGTTTATGCACTGCAGCCTTCTATGTCCTCACATGACCTTTCTTCAGTTCATGGGTGTAGGGAAAAAAAAAGAAAAAGAGATCTTTGATGCTTCTTTTCATAAGGATACCAATCCTATAAAATCAGGGCCTCTACCCTTATGACCTCATTTAACCTTAATTACTTACAAATTACTTCCTCCCTCCAAATACTGGCACACTAGGAGTTAGCACTACAACAAATTAATTTGGAAAGAAGACATTCCGTCCATTATACCCCTAAAGCGTGAGGCCTAATCCCAAAACCAATTAATGCACTAGGAAAAGAAAATGGAGGATTGAGTAAAAATAATTGTGCCTTGGGGACCATACCATCTGGTATTTAAAATGTACACACACATATACAATATATTATCTAGGTCCTCAACTGCATACATGACACCATACCAAGGTATTGGCCTGCAAGGTTTCATTTAAGCCTCAATGAGATTAGCATTTTTATTTTATAGATAAGGAAACAAACATACATTAGTGACAATCACTTATGCAGATCAGCCAGTAGACAGCCAAAATAATGGCCCTCCGAAGACAAAGACCAAATGCCTAGAACCTGTAAATGTTACCTCATAGGAAATAAAGGTCTTTACAAAAGTGATTGGTTAAGGCTCTTAATATGATTAGCCTGAATGATCTGGAGAGACCCAAAATATAATCACAATGTCTTCTTAAGTGCCAGAGGGAGATATGACATAGGCACATAAGGTGATCTAACTTGAAGACAGCAGAGATGCAAACATAAGCCAAGACATGACAGCAGCCACCAAAAACTGAAAAAAGCAAGGATTCAACCCTAAACCTCCAGATAGTATGTGGCCCTGCCAAGACATAGGTTTCAGTCCAGTTATTGACTTTAGACAACTGGCCTCCAGCACTAGAAGAGAATAAATCTGCTGTTTTAAGCTACCAAATTTGTGTTGATTTGTTACAGCAGCTAAAAACCCAAATGACTAAAATACACAGCAAGCAGAGCAGTCAGGCTTTTCACCTGGGTCACTGTGCACTCTCGAGTCCTGCACCTTTCTCCTTTACTAAATACACAATCACAAGTCAGACTTGTGTGCTGTCCAGCAGGTGACCCTGCCAATACTTGAAAAAATGGGTAAGGTGTTGCCTCTATAGCAGAATCTCCCAATAAGTCTGTCCTTTCTCCCTCCATATCACAACAAAGACTTATCATGGGCCAAACCAATATTTTGTGTTTTAATTATCAGATACAGTGCAACATCTTGATAACAAAGCAAACCAAATTGTCTAACAAGGGGTTTCATCTAATTTATTTGTTTGTACTTAACTGTTCTCCAGTACAGAGCCCCATCCAGCTCACAATTTCTTCTTTCCCACACGAACATGTTTGGCAAAAGTTATTTTCCCCATCCCTTGTTCACCACTTGAAATTCCTAGGGAAAAAGAGAAGGAAGGAGCTATCCCTTTCTTGAAAGCTTTGGGAAGGAACATTGGTGTGAGCAGGCAGATATAGAGGTGCCTAGAGTAAACAAGTCTTAGAATTAACAAGCAAACTAATAAACACATTGTCAGGGCAAAGGTACAGCATTCCAAAATGCACTTTCTGAACATACTCTGACACTTGCATCTCAGTTTTTATTATTTATAACATTTCAAAATGCAGGTACAGAAACAGTATATTTTATGAAAATAATGGTAATGGCAGAGATGCTGTGGCTGCTTTGGTTATTAAATCTTTGCTGAGGAGTCAGTGATAAGCTTGGAGTTCAGAGGAGAACAATCAGCTCAGTGATTACTAAAAGTTAAGACTTGGGATCTAACACAGAAAAATAAAAGGCAATTTATTGAAGTATCTAAAGTTCTACTTTTCTTTTTGCTAGATGATTTTTCTTCTCACACAATGAAATCTCAAAGTTCTACTAACTTCTTACCTTCTTTTCTCTTACCGTCACTGTAATTTTCTATCAGGGTCTCAAAATAATCATTACAGTTAACATTTACTTACTCACTAGACAATAAGGTCGTAACAACCCCAAGGAAACTAAGACTCAGAAAGGCTATGTCATTTTCCCAAGGTCACAGAGCTAATTAGTGGCAGAAACAGAATCAGAAAGCAGATCTGACTCCAAAGCCCAATCTCTTAATTCCTGTACCAAACTGCTTTCCTCCTCAATAATCGGGGGGCTTATTACAGTCTAGAGAAGACCTTAAGGAGACAAATACACATACCTTTGAATTGATCTCTGACTAGTTAGAATGACTGGCCAAACTGCTCTTAGAACTATCTAGATGGTTCTTTGATCTCCTATTTCTCAGAGACAATCTTATGGACAATAACAGTCTGTCTCAAACAGCCCTTGGAGAAACTAAAGCAAGTTCACCCCCTCCCCCAGATGAACCAAAATTCCTGGATTTAGCAATACCTGAAGGCCTCTTCTCTCCCTTTCTGCCTAAATCTCAGTAAATGGTCACCAGCAAGTCATACCTAAGTCTTGGGAGTGGGAGGTGGGGATGGTGTTGAGCAGGGATGCAAAAGGTAAAGGACTATATAAGAAAACAAAGCTGAAACTCCTATTTGTTACATATCAGCCAATTCTGATTTTTTAAGCTTCTTATTAAAACATTCTGGCTCCAAATTAGTTTTCTTTGCTTGGTCCTAATTATTGCTTTAGCTCTCTTCAAATGGGCCCCTAAAGATGTTGAAAAAATGCAACTGAAAGGTCGACTTGTTCCATGGAAACTTCAGGGCGACACCTTGACACCTTGCTCCGAAATGCTATTTTGTAACTTCATAATATCCCAGAATTAATTGTGGTGGAGAGTTCTCTAATTCCCCTGGCAACAAGGCTCAAAGGGGTTAGGCAGGCAAGGGGAAAAAATAATGTTAACCAAAAGAAAAAGCCTTAATCTAGCAGCACAAACACAAAACAAATTCTCTAATTCTGCCCATATCACTAGGCATCAAATGGCAAAGCTTCATGTCATTCAAGGTGACACTGTCCATTTTGGCAAGGGAGGGGCCAACAAAATGCTGGGGTTGAGGAACTGGAGATGCAATAAGGGAATGGAGAAAAAATTGTAAACCATAAATCAGGGCCAGAAGCCCCGCTGCTTCTTCTGCTAACAGCAGGCAAGGAAGGACTGAATCAACTTTCTAGAAAGGTAAGACCATGAAAGGGGATGCTAAAATACATTGAAAGAGAAAAAGGGAAAAGATCAGAGGAGAGGAGAGTCTTACTGCACGAGGTTTGCAATTTGTCTGCTTTCAGAGCTGAAGCTGACTCCCAGGTTTTTTAAGGTTTATTTTAAGAGCTTTGAGGCCTTGTAAGAAAAAAAAACCTCATTTATTCTACCTTTTTCAAAGTCTCTTGAGTTTGGTGTAATAGAGGGCATTTGCATGAAACAGCATGAATTCTTCTTAAAGAAGTGTCCATGCTAGAAAACAGATGTGTTTGTGGGTATACATGTGTGTGTAAAAGAGAGAGACACTGGAGAGCTGTTTCCATAGCAGTCCGTTATTCCATCAGATGCAGAGAGAATCGGCTCTAAAGAATATGGGGGCAGGGCAGGAAGGGAGGCCTGATCCTTCAAATGCCTGTGAATACAAAGACTTGCAATTCGTTTTTAAGAAGTTCTCACTCAGGATTTAATGAAAAATGAATGAGTGAATGTAAATTAAAAGAGCTGCAAGTTTATTGTTTACTTTTTAACCAAAGGAAAAAAAAAAACCTCACATAAAAATAGGTAGCCTGATTAAGTACCACAGCACCACAGAAACCACTCCTGAGGGTGAGAAGCATCTCCAGTTTGGGGACACCGTGGCTGATTCACCTATAAATGACATGGAATTGAATGACTAAAAAATAGGTAGGAGAGTATAATAGTGCATTTTATGTACCCCAATTACATTTCTGCAATCACAAAAAATATTATAGCTGGGGGAGGATGGGTGGGGAGAGGATGGAAGCTCCACCTAGAGGAGATGCAGGCCTATACCTGACCCGTTGAAAGTTGTGAAAGATTCTGAAAGAAAACACTCCTTTGAACAAGAATGGCAGAAACAACACAGGGGCCAGGAGATAGAGCAAGTGAGAAAAGATGAAAGGAACAGAGATCAACACTTAGCACAGAAAAGACTGAAGAGGGAAGTGAAAGTGAGAAGAGGCTTTAATAATGATTTCTAAGCCAACAGAAAGCTGCTTGAGAGAAGCACTCACTGTTCTCCCAAAAATCACTCTCTGGTACCAGAATCTTCAAATACCTGCCTTGCTGGCTTACAGCTAAAAATTTTGCACTTAAAAAAAGGGGGTGGGGTGAAGAAGACTCTACTAAAACTAGACTTCTAGATAAATTTAAACACAAATTAAAAATTACCACCGAAAAGAAAAGAATTGCCACTATAACATATGACATGGCATTAACTATATAATATATTTAATATAATATTAACTATATAATGACATAACTATAACACTGACATTAAAGTAAAAGCAAGAGTGACCTAATACCCTGAGCGTGCCACAGGCCATCAAGACTCTCTCAAAAGAGTTAACAAGCTGGGCGTGATGGTGCACACCTGTAATCCAAGTACTGGGAGACAAAAAGGCCAGGGATCACTTGAGTTCACAGGTTCAAGACTATGCTGGGCAACATAGTGAGACCTGGTCTCAAAAAAGCAACTGGGCGTGGTGGCGGGCATCTGTATTCCCAGCTACCTGGGAAGCTGAGGCTGGGGGTCTCTTGAGTCCATAGGATCGGGACTACCCCAGGCAACATAGCGAGACCTAATCTCAAAAAAAAAAAAAAGAGTTGACAAGGAGGTTGTCTGTCCAGTGGACCTCATTTGAAAGCTGCATAAATAAGAGTCAATGCTATCTAAGTTAAGAAAACTGAGTGGCTAGAAGGAGAAAAGAAGTCTTGGGAACGAGTAGGGACTAGTACCACATGCCTCTCAGTGAACACAGAACCTCTATATTCTGCATGTTCATCCCTCTGCAGATACCCTCTCCTGCTCAGATCCATGCCTGGGTTTTTATTCTCCAAATTCAGGACCAGGGTTGATTTTAAGGACATTTAGAATCCAAACATTTACAGTTTCAGGAGTCCCATTTCCTCCTTACTCCAGCAACCTTGGAGAATTTTCCTCACAAAACAAGAAAAAGGATTATCTAGGCCTCACCAGGTGGGCACCCCAGCAGTGAGCATGCTCATCCCAACCACCAACCCCTTTCATAGTTTGGGTACCTCTCTAGGATATAGACCATCTGCAAGGGGAAGAGTAAACTGGTGCAGGGTCTCATTAATACCACTAATATTTGCCATAAGAACAACAGAGAGTGCACTACCAGAAAGATGCAGCATCCCCTCCAACCTCTCCATGTCCAACTGTACTACTCACACTCTGAATTGATTTCTATCTGGCAATTGTCAATTTGTCAAATTTTATCTAATACCCTTGTCTGAGAACTTAGGTAATACTGTAAAAATGTCCATAGAAAATCAAAGTGATAAGTTTACCACATCTTGGTGAGGGTTTGTGTTTGTTTTATTCCAAGTAAATGCACTAAAGCTTGCTTCATTATAACAGAAAACCTAAAAATCAATGTCCCAAGCACATCAGCCACAAGCTCCCCTTTCCAATAACAAAATGCCAGAAGACAGAGAGTAGTATAAAAAATAAAGCCAGGAAAGCAGTCCTCCTCAGAAGGTTCCAATTAAGTAAGATGAATAGGGCTAAGGGACACTTAACTAATGAACAAGAAAAGAGTCATCTTGATTACGCTGATTTACAGAACAAAGTAGCATGAATGTGCACAACTGAGTATTAACAAAATCCACTCTCATTCACAAACTCATACATTTAACAAAAGTTTGATCATCTACTCTATGCTAGGCACCATTCCTACCACTGGAAATACAGCTACAAACATGACAGACCTCGTCCCTATTCTCATAGCACTTAGATTCTGGTGGAGGAAAAACAGCAAGAAATATAGAAATAAGAAAAACATTAGATGGCTATGTTACAGTGACAAGAGTAGTTACTTCATAAGAAAGAAAAGGCTTTATTCCTAAGTAACAGCAGAACTAATCAGGAGAAGGTAAAAGAAAACTACTTTCCAGACAGTGACAGTTGGAGCAAAGGCCCTCTGTATGAAGAGCAAAAAGGAGGTCACTATAGTCAGAACATTGTGGGCAAGGGGGTAAGTATAGGAAATGCAGTTGCCAAAGTTAAGAGTGTAGAGATCTGCACAAAAAGTCTGTAACCAGGGTAGGGAGTTTGGACATTCTTATGTGTCTGATAGTATACTAGAGAGTGTACTGCAGGAGTAAAGTGCTACTGAAAAACTTACTAAGGGAAGCTGATAACTGAATTTAAGATGTAGACTATTTTAAAAATTATGACCTCATAAATTTAGAATAGCTCAATTGCCCAAGAATGATTGTTTTCTAATGCATCAATTATTGATATACTGATATATATTCTTTGTAAAGGGCACTGTGGTAGGTGAGTGAGTGGGTGTGTGTGTGTGTGTGTGTGTGTGTGTGTTTATATAATTTAATTTAAATAATTTTATATAATTTAGCCCCAACAATATGAGCAGACCTTTTCTTTTCTGTTTTAAAAATGAGGACACAGAGATGAAGACACCAGAAAGGAGGGAAATGATTTGCCCAAGTCACACAGCATATACCTGGCAGCACCAGGGCTGGAACCCAGATGGGACTCAAAAGAACCAAGTTTCCCAGCTGCTTTAACAACTCCATAATGGTGAGGAAAAGACAATAATTCTTTTTGGGGTCCAGGCTTCTACCTATTACTTTTCCTCTAATTGAAACAGTTGCTCATCTTCTCCAAAGAGGGACATAGATTGGGACCTGACTCCAAATACCTTCCCCAGGCACCTTCCTTAATAAGTTAAATAAGTTAAGACATAATAGTCCTCACCATTCACTCAACACCTACCATATCATGGGCACATGAAATCCACTTACTCATTTCATATTAATTAATCCAGGAGATAGGTATCAATATGTCCTTAGATGAGGAGACTGAGTCAAAAGTATCAAGACAAGGTAAAAAGGCTAACAATTAACAAAAACTGGAATTCTACCTCTTCCTACAGAATGAAGAACACAAAACCAAATGGTTAGTGAATTAAGAGTCAGACATGTAGCTCATCATGGTAACCTCCACCCCCAAGAACAAGGAAGAAAGCATGTGCACAAGTTCAGGGTTGACCCTAGCACATCCAGCTCTAGACACTCTAGACAAACACATCCTCTCATCTTGTCAGGTAAGCTCCAACTCAGAGGACTCCCCTATCAAAAAAAAAAAAAATCTAATGATTCAAAAATCCCCCAAATCTTCACCAAAAACAATTCCAAAACTAAGGTCACTGTCCCTACACACACACACACCCCAAACTACTGGGGATTATTTTATTTCAATATATTGGTATCAAACAAATCTTTATAAGAAATGCAACCCAAAGCTGGGGGAGTAGGTTACAAAAAAAAAAAAAGGAATTCACTTCAGCTTGTTTTTCATGATCTCTTTTATGTGACCTATTTTACTTGGTATTTTACAAAGAAAAATAACAGCAACAACAGAGTATTTTAAAGACCAAACAAGAGAATCCAGGGATGTGGACAACCAGAAATGGAGGCTTAAAGAGCAAAAAGAGAAGGATGCTACAGATGGTGCAGTCTAGCAGGAAGCAGGGCTACCTCATGAAGAGCCAAAGGCCAGAGCAAATAGGAATTAGGGAATATTGAATGCTGAGGGCCAAGGAAGAAGAGGAAGCCCAGAGGAAGAGAAAGTTACCCAACAGACATTTGGCCTGGATTCTCCTGGAGACTCCCTATGGGATCTCTTTGTTTTTAAAGTATGGCCACACAGGAGCCAAAGAGCAGAAAAAGACAACACTCAGGGCCCGAGTCATATCTTCATATCTGTGTTTCCTCAGACCTGTAGAAAGTCAACAACAAAAATAGCTAACCAGAGCTAACCAGATTAACCTCTTTTTATTTCGTATTTACCCTATGAAGGAATGTAAACACTTTTCATATATCCTCATTGACAATTCACAATAATCCTAGTAGCTCCACAATTCTTCAGTTAAAGCCAAGAAAATTGTGTATCAGAGAAATGAAGTAACTTGTGCACAGTCACAGAGCTTCTAAGTGGTGAAGTTGAAATTCTAAATAATGCCCAAGTCTAGAGGCCATGCCCTTAACCACTGAGCAGCCTGACCTTCCAACCAAATAAAAAGAGCAGCAGGCAAGGTCAGAGAATGGCTGAGGAAGAGTTCTCAGAGGTTAAGGGTCTGGAACCTCCTACCACACAATACTTGATCTGAAGTGTGTGACTCATGACACAGGCTTTTTTTTTTTTTTTTTTTTTTGAGACTAGCTATCGCTATGTTGCCCCAGGTAGTACCGAACCTGTGGACTCAGGTGATACTTAACCTCAGCCTCCCAGGTAGCTGGGATTACAGGCATGTGTCACATGCCCAGCTATTTTTTAGAGACTAGGTCTCGCTATGTTGCCCAGGGTAGTCTCGAACACGCAAACTCAAGCAATCCCTGGTCTAGACCTCCCAGTGCTGGGATTACAGCCATGTGCCACTGTGCCCGGTGACAGAGGCTTCTTTACTGTGCCTCTCAGTGTCCCTGGGTACACAGTGAGAAGAACAACAGCTCATTTCCCACCCTCCATATTTTGGCTGCTTCCAAGAGAAAACACGTTTACACCTACATCAACCAGAGCAAAATGTTACACAAACTGCAGGTGCTGGTTTTGCTAACTTGGCGCATCGCATCTCAGGGAGTTGCCTGTGTCAATGGTCTAAGTGGTCCAAGGTGAAAGGAGTAGTCCTCACCCATAGTGACAGTCAACAGAGGGATCACAAGACATTACAAAGGGCTCTGTAGCTGTCAGATGTTAACAAGCGACAAGTCTGAAGCCTCCATGTCTTTTTCTGAGAAAGTGGAAAGCTGCCAAATGTCAGTCCCCTCAGTCAGCATGTCTGCTGAATGGCCAGGTAGCCTCCAAAACATACTGACTGTGGACACAGAGAGGACTTGACTCACGAAATAAGCAATACTTCAAAGGTCAGTCTCAAGATAACCATTTAGCTTGCTAAAGAAAAATAAGCAACCCATCACAAAAATGTTCCTTTTCTGACCGTCATTCTCATTCATCAAAATCTGCCTACTGTACAGGCTGACAAAGTGATAGGTTCATACTATTAATCCAACCAGCGGGTCACCACACCCACCACATTCACCACTAACAGCCCTCCAAAGGTTTCCCCTTCTCTCCAGGTAAACACAAAACATCTTGCCGTGCTTGTCCCTGCTAGTTCCTCTCACTCCCTCTACTCTGGCTGCAATTTCCATTGGTTCCTGATAAAGGCAGTACTTCTCACCCAAACCGCCAATATTTGTAAAAGCTAGCCCTTGGCCTGAAACACTCTTCAAACTCATTTCACTCAGCTTAGTAAATACTAATTGTTTTTCACAACTGTGTCTTGAAAAGAGCTTTCCTTAATACCTCTTTAGCCCCAGGACCAAGTCAAATCCCTGTCAAGTGTTCTCAGAGGACCTTTTCTTTCCAAAACTTATTACAATTTTAACTTTACATTTAAGAGGTTATAATTTGATTAATGTTATCATAAACACATTTTGAGCAGAAACTATCTATGACCTGGTCATGACTACACCTCAGGACTATCAGAGTCTGGAACAAAACACATGTTCTATACATGTTTGCTGACTGAAAGAACAAAATTCAGAGAAAAGGGAAATGAAGCTCTGTCCAAATTAACGGTTTCTGCTTAGAGATACCTTGTGTCTTTAAGTAAAACTACTTTCCTCTTCCCCCTTCCTCCTTCCCAAATTTCTTGTAGAAGTTACCCGTTATGTCCTGCCATTCTTCAGGAAGGTTGTAGTCATAGTGACAAGCTGGCCTACAGTCAAAAATAGTCTAAAACAATATCAACTTGTCTAAGGTGCTCCAGGATTACAAAATAAAAGTCCACAGCAAGGCCAGACAGAAATACAAAAACCTTTACCCAGGACAAGAATGATCAAGCAAATAGCAGCCTCTGTAAGTGCTCCCCAAGGCAGACTGCCCCTCAAAGTAAAATGGGAAGGAGAGCAGAAATAAAGGGGGTTGAAGCAGAAAAGAAGTATGCGAGTTCCTGAAGGGTTTTAAACCCTACCTTTACTCCTTAGAGTAAGCAGAGTTGCCCCAACATTCAATATCAAAGTTTCTCCTGATAAGGCAGCTCCAGAAAAGGTCTACAGATGAAAACAACATCAGCAACTCAAGAAGTTCACATAGATTTAAAGAATAAAAATAAATAAAAATTTTTAAAAATAAATTTTTAAAAAGTTCACATAAAGGTCTAATCAAAGCTGAATTTTTGCTGAAGCAGAAAAAGCTTGCCCTTGCCTCCTTACTGTTTAAGGCAGGCAGGGGGGGTTCTGAAGCAGAAGCTTTACTGAACACTGCTTAGTAGCAGGCATAGTGATAGGTACTTCAAAGGTAGTGCTGCTAGAGAAAAATGAGAAACAAATAAGCATAACACAGACAGGCAGCTAAGGTTGGCATGGTTGAAGAACTAATCCAACAGTTACTAGATGGTACAGTCAAGAGAAAACCCACAAACTCTTTCTCCTACCCCAGTGTTGTCTTTGTGCATCATTTATGAGCACAGTTCTGCTCCAATCCATTTTACCAACTTCATAACCAGACGAAGGCAAGCTCTCTGCAGGAGCAGACTGTCTTCCACAAGCACAGACTTTCACAATCTGTATGTATGTAATTGAGTGATGCTACTTTGTCCTAGTTAAAGAGCGCAGTTTGCAGTAGGGAATGGAGTTCATCATTATAGCTACAGGGATTATGCTGGATTTCCTGAAAATCCCAAATAGACCTACAGGGAACAAGCCTCTGCCCTTCCCAGAATCCACTGTTGCTGAGTGCTGGGATGGTAATCCTGCACCCAGTACACTTAAACCAGAGAATGGTTTGTGCTCCATTACACTATGCAAAAGATCCTGCAGTGTAGAAAACACCAACTGGGCCAGGCATGGTGGCACATGCCTGTAAATGGCAGCCTAGAAAGTCATGACCGGGGCCAGGGATCGTGGTTCGAGTCCCACCAGGAGCATGTAGCAAGACAGACCTAGTCCCAAAAAAATAAAGCTGGGTGTGGTGACGCACGCCTGTAATCCCAGTTATCTGGGAAGCTGAGGCTGGGGATTGCTTGAGTCTGTGGCACCCTGGGCAACGTGAGCCTGCGGTTCCACGGGCAAAAACAGCAAGACCTAGTCTCAAGAAAAAAAAAAAGAAAATACCAAGTAAAATCTCTATAACTCCTCTAGCTGTGCAGAGAGGGTAGCAATTCCATACCTGAACCTTCTGCATCCACAGAGCAGTTCTTGCAAGGTTAAGCACCCATTCATTGTGCTTTAGTTCAAGGTTAACCCCTCACACTGCACTCATTTCAGGATCTGCCTCTTATCAAAAGTAATGCCAGCTGATTATTATAATGATAACTATTATGCCATTATAATAACATTATTGCACTTTTTTCTTGCACTTGACATCTGTTGGCTGATAGGTTTAACCAGTACATAAGCAATAATTACACAGTGCTCTCTTCTTTCCAACCAACTCTCTAGTGTGACTCTTAAAGTTAAATCCAACTGCAGCAAACAGCCAGCCCTAGCAGCAAGGGCATGGTTCATTTGGGTTCAATTACCAAGCTTTCAGTGGTCACAGAGCCAGAAACAGAGGCCCAACTAGACTCCTAACTGTTGAAACACATTTCCACTCCTGAGAAGATAGAATCTGGGGGAGCACTGAACAGCAAGCAATTTATTGATGGACCCCAAAAAGGATGGAGGAGTTACACGCAGGCCTCATATAACAGAGGAACAAGGAGTACCAAATCACAATGCCACACACCACAGCATGAGAAAGAGAGGAAAATGCATTTCTCCACTGGGAGTTCTAAAATAAATGGTTCCCAGAGAGCCATTTGGCCTGCTTCCCCATATACACTTCTTTGACAACTGCTGGTAAAATCAGCAACAGTAAGAGAAGGGCAGAGCAAGAGGTTATCTTCAGGGCCCTATTTTGAAGCTGAGAAATTCATCAACCTGGCTACTGGACCTCCTTTATGCAGGGCACACTAGGGACCAGGATGCAGTTTCAAGTTCAGAGGATAATCAAGTCTGACCTCTCAATCTGCATGTCACACTATTTATAATAAACAAGGCAGAAAAAAATGTGAGATTTTATGACCACAGAATATCAATATGCCTGAATTACACATTATCCCTATTAAAGTAAAGGCAACCCCATAGTGCAGCTGCATAAAAACACACACGTGATAAAATAAACCCCACCAGGAGACCGGGGCTGGACTGCTTTTCCGCTATACCCTGTAATACATAAGGCTTTTTTTTTTTAAGGCGGAGAGGGGGCGGAAGGTTATTTGAATTTAAATTACCAGTGAACACTATAATCTGTGTGCAAAGAGAAAAGGAACATTCAAGAGTGCCAAGCGCAGGCTCCTGGGACATGTGTGGCCCGAGGCAGCAGTAGCCTGCGGGGTTTTCTCCTTCAGCTTCAGCAAGTTGCTCTCTTCGCTTGGGAACAGGCAAGCCAGCAGGCAAGGCCTAGACACACAAAGGGACTCTGTCCTTTAGGTCTAGGGAGAAGATTGCCCTCTCAGAAGGAAATCAGTATGAGCAATAAGAAATATAAAAGATCAGTCATCTATAGAAGTAACCCACCTGAAGGGGTTAGAGAGAGGTGTTGCTGAGGACAGGGACCATATCTGTCTCATGTCCACTATATTTCCATGACCAAGCACTATCTGACACATGAGTACCTGCCAACTGAACAACAGCCAGAAAGACTCCTTACGCTGAAAAACACTGACAAGAGTTAGAATCCAACCGTCCCCACTATAACCTGTGGCTGAAAATATGGGGGAGGTTGCTGTGCAAAGGATACATAAAAGGGAACCTAGAAAATGGGTTCTCAAGCTTCAGCCTATGAAATGGCCAAGGCTAGGGATTGCAGCTCGAGTCCTGCCTGGGCCCGGTAGCCAGACCTAGTTCCAAAAAAAATAGCCAGGCGCAATAGCGCGCGCCTGTAATCCCAGCTACCTGGGAAGTTGAGGCTGGGGATTGCTTGAGACCGTGGTACCCCGGGCAACGAGAGCCTGCAGTTCCACGGGCAAAAATAGCGAGACCCAGTCTCAAAAAAAAACAAAAAACAAAAAAAAGAAAGAAAATGGGTTATCCAATGCATTCCTGGTGCCCTAGCAGATTGGAAAGTACATTTTGACCAGACTATACAGACCCAGACAGACAATGCTGGGAGGAAAGAGAGGGAAATAAAGGGGACAAAACATTTAAAGGTTTCCCCTCCTATGTAAAAAGCGAATATCTCTACTACGATTTGGTAGGTTATTTTTAGAACTGGAAAAGCTATTACCATTAATTATGCTATTACCATATGGAAAATTTTCCCAGGCCCAAAAAATAACCTACCAAATCATACCAAATGGTAACATCATGCTTTCAGAGGGCAGGATGGGGGTGTGGGGAGGTGGACCTGTACCTATGGTTTATACAGTTTAATATGGATGTATTCTGTAAATCTAATTCTGATTTAAGGTGGTAAAAAGTCAAGGATTTCTGCTTGTCACTTAGAAGTAAATGAACCTTCCCTATATGGTGTTTATAGGCTCTGTAGAGCTTCTATACCTATATAGGCAGGGCAGCAGAGTAGAAAGGGCAAGATAATTCAATGTTGTATCCTCAAAAGATTAGCAATAAGGATCAGCCAGGATTCCCAATGGAAGTGAATACCCTGAAACTCAGGCAAAGCTAGGCATACTAAAGTGCACTGTCTCTCAGGGTATCCTGCCTACTCAGCCTCCTGCATGAAGGCTTTCTTCAGCTAAAAGTTGTTTTCAATGCTTAGAGAAGCTGATTCACCCAGGTGCACAACAGCTGCTGGGAAAACCTGTGGGAAGGGGCCACCCGGCAAAGGCAGACTGTGCATGGTGAGGAGGGTCTCCCAGGGGTGCCCTACATGCCAAGCCATATGTTCTCAGAATATTAATCCAAACCCATCTTGCACTTTTACTATGTTTACCCTCTCTGGGATGTGGAGCATTAAATTACATCCTAGGACTACATGAGTCCTTCCAATTCTATTCCAAACTTACTTCTTTGCTAAAAAGATTTGTAACCTAGAAACAAAGTCCTCAACCTAGTAGCAGCAATAAAACTCAGCAAAGAATAGGAAACCAAACTGTAAATTCAAGCTTCATTCCAATGGAGTGTTAGTTTACCCCATGTAAAACTGGAGAAACCTACTAAGTGATCCCTTTTATTCAGAGAAAACAGGCCTAACCAACTGAGAGAAAGATTTAAACTGAGAGGGAACATCATAGCTCCAAGGCTCTTAAGAGAATTCCCAAAAGAGAAGACTGTCTTACTGCTATAAGAAGTAAGAGCAAGGGGCATGGATATGAAGTAAAGCTACCTGGACTAGTCATGGCTCTCCCTAATTAGCTCTATGAGCCTGATTAAGACATTTAGACACTCCAAATTTCAATTTCAGCTCTAAAAATTATAGGAATCAAAACTGGAAAGCCTTTTCTAAATACCAAAATATTGAACTGTTATTCCAAACACCCCTTAAAATATTTCTGTATGGCCCAGAGGTGAGATTGCCCAAAGGCAGTCTACAATGCTTTGGTCCAGGCATTTGCAAAGAAACTCACACTTCAGGGCTGGGCACGGTGGCTCGTGCCAGTAAGCTTCAGCCTATGAAGTGGCCGGGGCTAGGGATCGCAGTTCGAGTCCCACCTGGGGCCCATAGTGAGACCTACTTCCAAAAAAATAGCTGGGCATGGTGGTGCGCGCCTGTAATCCCAGCTACCTGGGAAGCTGAGGCTGGGGACTGCTTGAGTCCCATGTTACCCCAGGCAACAAGAGCCTGCGGTTCCACAGGCAAAAATAGCGAGACCTAGTCTCAAAAAAAAAAAGAAAGAAAGAAAGAAACCCACACTTCAGAAATAATGGGAATAGAGGGTAGAATGTGAAGAGATTACACTAGGGTGCACTCAGGTACAATTAAAAAAAAAGTAATAAAGGCATATGGCTCAAATTCAAAAAGGTACACAAAATAAAGAGTGAAAAGTACATTTCCCTCCTTCCCCATTCTCCAGTCATCCAGAGACAGCCACTCTTTTCTGTTTTCATGTATTCTTTGAGAGACGGTCCACATCAGCTAGCTTCTGCCTCAGAAGGTGCTATCACTAGTATAGCACTTTCAGACCTAGGACATAATGCCAGACAAGCAAATGTCAGGGACTCTCAGCTACTATGAAAAGAATGGGAGTCAGGAAAAGAAAGTGCCCTGCAAAAGGTTCTATAGAGGTGCAGAATTCCTCCTGACCAGTCAGCTGCTTTGCCCTTTGCCCCAACCACATTTAGGCAATGATTTCATACACTATGTTTTCCTTTCAGTATATTTGTTAACCCAAGATTCTTTTCAGAGAGGCCATTAACCTGAATGATCTCTGGGACCACATACTGTGCCACCCTGACCATCAGGCGTTTAGTAGTAGGCAGAAGCTAGAACAATCATCAAACATGCCTCAGTGGAAGTTGTGCAAAAGGGGCAAAAGTCACAGATGTCCAGGTTATTAACTTTCTAGGGACAGAATACAAGGGAGTTGAAGCTCAGACTATAAAGGGTACTCTCAACCAAAGCTCCCTCTTACCAAAACTCCAGCCTATGTTCAGAGATCACAAATGGATAGCCTGTACATCAAATCTGAAACAGAAATGTGCTTTAATAGTCCCAAAGAGGTTCACATATACCTGGATTTCTGGTTTCTCATGTGGTATGAAATGAGGCCACTAGAGTCACCTCTTCCTGTAACAATGAGAAGGTGAGGGGCAGCTGTACCAAGAGCGCACAAGTACCCCATTTGGTTCACCATTCCTTGTTACCTCACCCTGACTGTTCTCTCCCTACCCTTGGAAATATCTGAATTGGAGATCCCTGGCCAATGAGTGACAGAGACTAATGAACTGGTAAGCATATCAGTTGACTAACAGCAAGACTCTTGAACTCACAAGCATTTATTAAATATCATCTATATTGGCGTGCGCCTGTAATCCCGGCTACTTGGGAAGCTGATGCTGGGAATTGCCTTAGTCTGCAGTACCCTGGGCAACGAGAGCCTGCGGTTCCACGGGCAAATATAGCAAGACCTAGTCTCAAAGCCTGAACTCAAA
>PVHY01018509.1:0-29101 GCA_004024945.1 Uropsilus gracilis
GGGGGCAGAGGACTCCCAGGAATCTAAGGGGCACCTGATTGGATACTTCATTGCAGTTCTGGGTCCAGGTTGGCCAGGTTCAAACCTCAACCGCAGCTCCAGGACTTAGGAGTAGTGTGGAAACCAACACACTTCTGTGTCTTAAGCTAATTCTCATAAAATGTGGACAGAGTCTGATCTATAGAGATCGATGAGAGGTCAATGAGAAAAACCAATAGAGTGCCCTGAACGGTGTCTGATTCTTACTAACGGCTCCCAAACTGCTGCCGCCGCTGGTCCTTCCACCAGGCGGGCCGAGCGCCTTAAGCAGCGGCAACTTTTCGGGACACTTAACCGGTGCACGCAAATAGGAGCACGTGGGGTGTGGTGCGCGCGGCAGTCACCATAAATCCCCAATTACGAGCTCAGAGAAACGTGCCCAGCACTTCCTTCTACCCTCTGGGCCTACATTAGTAAGTCTCCCACATGCTGGTCCCTCTGAGCTCCGGGTTCGAGCCTCACCGTGACCTTGGACCAGCCGCATTCTTCCCGGAAACTGGGTTTTCTCCTTTGCAACACTGGAAAAGCCACCCCGCCGCCCAGCCCGCCTCGAGGGTCCCGAGGATGGCCCCCCGGTCGCACCTCGGGTCACCCGTGTTCTCGGAGGGGTCGTGGGGCGCCGGGGCCAGCGGGGGCTGTGTAGAGCGGGTGTCCCCTGCTGGCCTTCGTAGGCCGGTCTCTATGGCAGCCCGCCCTCCCTACCTTCCTGCCGGCAGTAGGACATGGCTGCAGTCCAGCGCGCAGACCTAGAAGCAGAGGTGGCAGGGGCAGCAGCGGCCGCGGCTTCACGTTGTGACCTCTCCTCAGGTAGGGCGGGAGGCTCCGAGGCCCGCGCGGACCCGCCCCCTCCAAGTCTGCCCGCCGCGCGCCTGCCTCCGCGCCCTCCTTGCCGCTGGTCGGACCCGCCACCGCGAACTACACTTCCCAGAAAGCCGCGCGCCTCGGGCCCATCTCCAGGCAGTAGGAACTACATTTCCCAGAATGACTTGCAACACGCAGGCGCATCCTTGTGGTAAGGCGCGTTGCGACTCTGCGGGAGGCGGGGCCAAAGCTTCGGGCCCCAGACTACATTCCCCAGGAGGCTTTGCGGCTCACGGGCGCAGAAAAGCTGGGGCCCCAAGGGGCGGTGACGCTTCTGCACGTCCTCTCTGGTTCTGGACCGCACGCGGATTTCCGCGCTTCTCTGGACAGGCAAGAGCTCACTGGACTCAGCATTCCGGCAGCAAACCCATCTCTCGGCTGAGCAGAGCGAGACGGAGCGGCGAGCCGGGTCCCACCATGGCTGCGAATGTAAGTGTCCCCTGATCTGCCGGGCCACACCCAGATTGCCCATCTCCCGGGACCTGCTCTTGCCCGGGCGGGCGCCCGGGTCCAGACAGCCGGTCTGATCGCCGGCCGTGCCGCCGCCCCCTGACCTCCCTTCGCTTGCCTGTGCCGTCTGACCGCTAGTCCGGCTGTCCGTCTCCCCCAGCCGACCCCGCCTCCTTTTGTCCGCAAGTCTCGGGGTCGCGCGTTTGTGGGGCGAGACTCAGGCGGTGTCGCTCCAGCGTGGAGGTCCGTGCACGGCGCCTTCCCGTGCAGTTCCCGCCCCGTCCCTTCTGGTTCTCAGATTTGCAGACTTCGAGAGCTCAACTCGACCCCAGAGACAGGAGTCCTTCGGGAGGGGTGGGATGCTGACCCTCCCTGGGGGACTGTCCATCGGCGGTGGACGCAGCTCGGTGGAGGGGCGCGTGTGCAAGCGGAGGCCATGATGCAGCGGAGGGGTCAGCTGGCAGGGAGTGAAAGTGTTAGGAGATGGAGAGAGGGCGGAGGGCCTCTCCTCCCTGCCCGGATTTGGTTAGAGACCCTGACAGAAGGCGGTTTCCTTCTCAGGGCTGCTGGCCTCTCCTCCCGTGGTCAGCCTGGAAACGTTCTATTTAAGCCCAACAAACGGAGCCCCACCTCCCACCAGGGTGCAGGGTGCGGGTGAAGCTGGTGACTCACCACCCCCTCCTCTGTGAAAGTGCCTCAGGAGCCAGCCCGGGAACCTTGCCAGTCCCAGACTCACCCTCCCTCCTGCTTTGGTGGAGCGTCCTAGCTCCCCTGCCATGGCCGGTCACACCCTCTTTCCAGGCCCCTCCTTGTCCCTGCATCCTCTCTGCCTCCCACATTGCCAGAGAAGCTGGGGTTTGTGCCACCCACAGCCCTAGAACCCTGCCCCTGGTTAGAATTGGAGGAGAAATTTCGAAGACGCGAATGATGCACCTCAAAGGGCCTCAGAGATGACACATCAGACCCAGCTCACCAGCAGAGAGGGCAGTTCAGAGACCAGCCTGCACCTGCCCCGCAGGTGGACCTCTGTCCTCTCCCGTACCACCACTGCCCCCAGGGGAAGGCACTTACTAAGCTGCATCCTGTACAAGTGCTGATTGAAGAATCAGGCAGATTTGGGGCCAAATCCAGATTTTTTTCCTCTCAGTGACTATATCTCAGGATCATTATTTCCTCGTGGAACTGGTTGCTCTGAAGACTGTGTCATACAGTGTCTAGTATGTGGGGAAAAAAATCCATCTTCACAGAACCATAGACGGCTGGTTCTGGTGGTCAGAGGCCATCTTGGGTGTGTTGGAACCTGACCTTTGCTGAGGACTATAGATGAATTTGGTTGTCCTCTGCTGCCAAGCCTGTGTTGATTCATCCAGTAGTGGGCTGCACATTTGTAGGAGTCACCAGGTAGGTGAGGACGAGAGATCTGAAGATGATAGGGTGGAGCAGGGAGGCAACCGAAATCTTAATCAGTGTAACAACTACCCTGTGAAGGAGGTACTATTTCTGTCTTCATTGTATAGTGAGAAAACAAGATCAGAGAGGTAGAACTACCTATTCAGGGCTGCACAGCAAGTCAAAGGCAAAGCTGGGATTCTAGATCAACTTGTGTGTTTCCCGGGCCTAACTGTCCGCCTGTGCTCCCACCACGCACACTGCCCACTACTTCTGAGCCCAGAGCCCAGGGTGCTAGAATTGGGCAAGGAGCCAGCATCAGAATAGGGAACTCAAAGATGGCCTTGAGGGGAAGGAAGATAGGTGCTGGAGAGTGCCCTTCGGTCTCGGGGATGGGTAGGCAGGGACATGGTGCCTCAGCTCACATTCTGACCGAACCCCCAGTAAACAGAGCTTCTGCCTCAGTTCCCACAGCTGGTGCGTGGTAGTGCCAGGAGTGACACCCAGTCCTTCAGGTTGCAGAGTTCTGCTTGACAGCATGGCTCTCTAACTCTCAGCCACACTGCTGTTGTTATTCACGCAAAACCTAGTCTGCTGACTGGAGTTTGAGACCTACCGTGAACCCACTTGGATATGTCTAGCTGCCCCTGTTCCCCTCACCCCACCCCCACCCCAGGTCCCTGCGACCCAGCCAGAGAAGATGGCAGCTGTTCCTGCAGAGCCACTTCCTACCTCCACCCCAGTGCTCAGATGGTCCCCTGACTGGGGTGCCTTTCCCCCGGGTTCTGTCTCTGGGCTAAGGAGCCTAAATACCTCCTCCAGGATGCCCCATCCTACCTGGACTCCTCAGCGAGAAGGGGGTCACTCCCTTAGCACTGGAGCCACACTTGTCCCCAGACACGGACCCTGGTCTAGCATTGTTTGTTGCTGTGACCTGATAGCCCTGATGACCTTTAACCCCTCTGTTACCCCAGAGGGTCTGGCAGAGCCCTCAGAAAGCTCATCTGCTATTAGTTCAAGTTAATTCAAAATATGTTTTTGATAACCTCTTGTAAAACACCCCACAGTTTCTTTGAAAGCACACATCTTGGCTGGGCATGGCGGCACATGCCTGTAGGCGGCAGCCTAGGAAGCCGTGGCTGGGGCCAGGGATCGCAGTTCAAGTCCTGCCAGGGGCACGTAGTGAGACCTAGTCCCAGAAAAATAGCTGGGCGTGGTGGTGCGTGCCTGTCATCCCGGCTACCTAGGAAGCTGAGACTGGGGATTGCTTGAGATCGTTGAGTCAGACTCAACGAGAGCCTGCGGTTCCACAGGCAAAAATAGCAAGACCTAGTCTCCAAATAAAAAACAAAAAAACACATATCTTGCCTCTGGCCCAACAAGTCAACTTGTCGTCTGTTCCCAGTGCCCAAGGGAAACGGACATTCATGTCTAAGAGCCTCTCCCGCGGCTGTTCAGGGAAGTATGAACACCTGTTACTCTTCCTAACAGCTGAGAACTGGAAACCACCGAGATAGCCGTCCGCTGGTGAACGAATCACCGAATGTAGTAACTGGGAAACTGGGCTCTGTGGGCCCTGAGGTGGCGGTTACTGGCACATCCCACTGCGTCCCTGAGCCCCAGAAGCAGGATGCCGTCAAAGACTCTGGCTAGGAGAGAGTCCGTGCTGCGTGGCTGACTCTTTCGCTGTTACCACGGCACTTGGCAGCTGTGCATTTTTATCCTTTATAGTGAAAACTCAAACTTCAGCGTATTCATAAACCTGTCATTCTAATGTTTGACCTTTTTTCCCTTAGTATTCCAACACAAGTAACAGGAGAGAACATGTCAAAGTCACAACGGACCACCAGCCAGGCTTCCTGGAGCGGCTGAGCGAGACCTCGGGGGGGATGTTTGTGGGGCTCATGACCTTCCTGCTCTCCTTCTACTTAATCTTCACCAACGAGGTAAGATGTTGGGGTCCCTCCATGCGGAGTAGAGGTCCCCACAGAGTCAGGGAACACGATGATGGAGGCTAGAACTGGTCAGAAGGGCCTGGGCTTTCTTTCTGGATCCTTTCTGTGATGACCGCGTGACCCACCTCGCCACCGACTT
Source organism: Uropsilus gracilis (assembly GCA_004024945.1). NCBI lineage: Eukaryota > Metazoa > Chordata > Mammalia > Eulipotyphla > Talpidae > Uropsilus > Uropsilus gracilis. The sequence continues at coordinate 4,834 of PVHY01018509.1, forward strand.
GAGCAGCTCACGGGCCTGCCGGCCTTGTGGTGGCTGGATCCAGATTGGTGCTGGACCTCCTGCATGTTTTCCTCCGTTGTGAATTTGTTTGCTGTGCTCTGTCGTGGCAGAGATGACCCAGCAACACCAGGGTCACATCCAGCCTGCTTAGCAATTCGGAGAAAAGAGAAACTCCCCTTTCTAAACCAGTGGAGAAGTGGCAGGGAGATCTTGCCATGGTCCTCTCTCTGACCCAGCCCCTCTGGTCAGTGGCCACTTATTCTGACGATGAGCCCGAGGTCACATGACTTGGACAGCAGCTCAGCTGCATAAACCCTGTGACTGACAGGAGGGAGCAGAGAAGGCAGAAAGAGACGGGATGCAGGGAGGCGTCAGCGCCAGCTATTTCCAGCGTGGGAGCTGTGCAGGGACCAGCGGCTGCGGGAGAGTTGCCTGGGAAAGCGGGTGTCTTGGGCTGCAGGTGCTACCCAGCCCCTTGCTCCACCTGTTTTCCAGCTGTCCAGGGGGTGACCAGTCCCAGACCCCTGAGCCTCCTCCTGCCCCGAACACTGCCGTGAGCTTAGTGACCGCAGCCTACACCTGAGCTGCAGGGCTCGCCCCTTCTTGCCCACAGGGTCGCGCGTTGAAGACGGCCACCGCCCTGGCCGAGGGGCTCTCGCTCGTGGTCTCCCCCGACAGCATCCACAGCGTGGCTCCAGAGAACGAGGGCAGGCTGGTGCACATCATTGGGGCCCTGCGGACGTCCAAGGTAGGTGTGGCCATCGTGGCTGACCGGCCAGAGGCATGGGGCACACCCCGGGCTGCTGTGTGGCTGTGGATGCTGAACGTGGCGATGGACACACCGTCCGTTCACCGCTCGGTAGATGCGTGGACATCACCCCGGAGTCTCGGCACCTTCACCTGTGAGATGGGTGGAATGGTTCTAACAGCGATGGGAGCCAGACAGACTAAGGTGCCGACCTCGTGACAAGCGCAGGCACCAGTGCGAGCTGTGCACAAGTGCACAGATGCTGTGAGAGCTGTGATCAGCCCGCGTGTCCAGTGCGAGGCTTCAGGACTGGCTCTGAGGCTTCTCCTGCTTGAATGCTGAGTCCACCGCTGTTGCTGCCATGTCCCTGCAACCTGAGCCGCATGTCATGCAACCTGAGCCTGCTCTGTGAGGCTCACGGTCCCATGTCGGGTCCCAGGAGCTCAGGGTCGGCAGCTGCCTGAGAGTCTCTGCCGTGCAGCAGTGGTAGAAGCTCCATGCCGTCCCTGTTCTCTGTCCCTGTTCCTCTCGGCCGGCCTTCCCCACGCCAGGGGCTCTGGCCTGATTTGAAGCTTGTTTTCATTTACCTTGTTTGTCTGTTTGTCTGAAGCTCTTATCTGATCCGAACTACGGCGTCCACCTCCCGGCTGTGAAGCTGAAGCGGCACGTGGAGATGTACCAGTGGGTGGAGACCGAGGAGTCCAGGTGAGGTGCAGGAGGCGGAGACGCGCTTGGCGGTAAAGGAGCCGCCGATGTTAGGACGGAGCGGGGATGCCTCCCACCTTGATGCTGCTGGGATTTGACGTGTAAAATCTGTTAGAAAATTGTCAAAACTCCCCCGGTTCTCCGCCAACGAGCTTCTGCTTGGCGGCGAGAAAAACCCAGTGCGGAGTGGTGTCCCAGGTCCGGGACGCTCGAGGGACACCGCACTTGAGACGGGATCCCAACTGCGAGCCGGGGCCCCACGTGTGGCTTCTGTCTCCGGGAGGCGGCGGGGCCTCCGAGCGGGGCCTCCCAGCTGTGCCCTACGGGTTCTGACAGAAGTCCCAGGGCAGGCGCTACATAGCCACCGGGGTCTGCTGGAGCTGGATGGTCAGCTGGTCAGCCCCCCTAGAGCCGCATGGGATGGGGGGGCCACAGGCAGTCTCTGGAGGGGCAGCCCCCAAGACCCTTCCTGGGCTGTGTAGAGATGGGGTTCAGCCTGGTCTTGAGCCCAGGGGCAGCGCTGTCCCCCTGGTATAAGGCAGGTGGAAGCAATCCAGCGGGGCAAGGAAGCGCTGTTCTCCGTCCAGCGTCCAGGGCAGCCGCTGTCCTGAAGTTGGGGTCCAGTGTCTGGGCCTGCTCCGTCTGGGGGGCTTGACCTGGCAACTCCAAGTCTCTTTCAGCTAGAGCCGCTTAGAGGGGGACGGCTCAGGAGTGAGGGGCTGACTGGGCTGCCGGGCTTCCCTTGCAGGGAGTACACGGAGGACGGGCAGACGAAGACGGAGAGGAGGTACTCCTACAGTGAGTAGCCCCCACTCTGCCCCGCCCCCGAAATGCCCAGGCCGGCAGACTGGCTCCTGTGGGCTCCCACCCATCCAGCCAACCGACCCCCAGGGGTCGCTGCTTGGGCACCTGAGTGGTCATGGACTTGTTTAAGAGGGCTCGGGCCTCAGACCTGCGGCCACGCTCACTGTGGCCTCAGAGTTATTCCTTCCCCCGTGACAGACACCGAGTGGAGGTCAGAAATCGTCAACAGCAGGAACTTTGACCGCGAGATTGGCCACAAAAACCCCAGGTAAGAGCAGGGCGCTGGGCCGAGGCACAGCCCTGCCTGCCACTGTCAGCCTCAGCTGCCCCCTCTAGTCACGGGGTTGGAGTGATGGAATGTGGGGTGTGGTTCTGAGGCCAGGTCCAGTGCTGGGCGCCAAGAACACATGGGCACGACCAGCTCTGCCCCCAAAACTCCTCTCAGCCAGGTCAGGGATATAAGGCCTGAGGGGATGTGCCTGAGAGCAGCTTGAGGGAAGCCTTCGTTGGCAGCCCCAGGGGTGGGAGGATGATCTGGCAACTCCTTCCTGAGGGAACAGCCTTTGAGCTGGGCCTTCTTAAGTCTGGCAGAGGGAGATGAGCACTGGGTGTGGGTGGGTGCTGAGGTGGGCACGGCCGCTGGGCCCGGCAGCTGGAGTGCGTGCGCCGAGGTGATGGGTAGGGCTGTGCCAGGAGGGACCCGGGATGTGGACCCTGGGGGTTGGATGCTCCCCGGGACTGGGGAAGGTCAGCGAGGGTGTGAAGCCCACGGCAGGTTCGTCTGACGGCTGCTGGTGGGCGGGGGTGGGCTGGCTGGCGGTGGTCTGGACAAGAGGGTCTGACGCTCTGGGAACAGGAGACAGAATAAGGAGCCTGGGGCCAGGGATGCTGGTGTTGAGCAGGGGAATGGGCGGCTAAGACAGGGTGTGTGCAATACTGGGCTGGCTGGACCTGGAGGATCCGCCTGGGTGGGGTCCCTGCCCAGAGCGCCCCCTCCACACCCCCCGGTGCCCGCCTCATGAGTGGCTCCCGTGTCCTCCCTCCCACAGTGCCATGGCAGTGGAGTCCTTCACGGCCACAGCGCCTTTCGTCCAAATTGGCAGGTTCTTCCTCTCAGCAGGTAAGTGCTGGGCCCCTGCAGATGAGCTGGTACCGACCCAGAGGTGTGGTACCGACCCAGAGGCGCGGTACCGACCCAGAGGCGCTGTGCCTCCACCTGGCTGCCTCGCAGGAGCTAGGGCTCTCCCAGCAGTCAGGCCTCAGGGGCTAACGGGGGGGCCAGGCTGCTGGGGGCTGGCACCTTTCCCAGCATCATACCCCAGACAACGGGGACTCTTGTCGAACACCCCGCCTGGCCCAGGCTCCTCCTGAGACCGGGATGGGGCTAGAGCAGGCCACCAGGTGCGGCCTGCTCTGACCAGACGGAGCCTGGCTGGTTCCTGAGAAGCCAGCAGTGGAGAGAAGGCTGCTCCAAGGCATCCAGCTCTGAGCCCCTCCCAGGGTCCAGCGCAGGGCCAGGGAGCAGGTGGCTCAGCACAGGCTCCTCCAGTGACCCCAAGAGAGGCTCTCAAGGGCCAGGGTGGCACCACGGCCTGTCCCTGGGCCTGACCCAGGCGCATGGGGAGGTGATGCTTAGGGTGAAGGAGGAAGCCCAGTGGTCCAGGGCTTGCCTGTTTGCCTGTCCACTCTGCCGCTCGGCTCGTCCCGCCGTGCCACCCGGCCTGGCCACAAGTGCAGTCTATGCAGCAGGGCCAGCTTGGGTGTGGGACCGAGCTGAGGTGGAGTGGCCATACTAAGGCCACGCTCAGAGCCGTGGTCACTGTGACTTGAGGGGGAGAGGACACAGCCAGGCTTCCTGGCAGTCGTGACTGAGATGAGGCTGGAGGGTGGGGCTGGAGAAGGGCGCTCAGGGTAGCAGATGGCAGGTGCGGAGTCCCTGAGGGGGGGTGAGCTAGGAGGCGGCAGCGCCACTTGAGACCTGTGTGAGGGGCGATGGGAGGCTGCCAGGGTGAGGCGTGATGGAGGGCGTTTCCGCGGACACACCGTTCTCTGGCCGCCGGGTTTCCTCAGGCCTCATCGAGAAGGTCGACAACTTCAAGCCGCTGAGCCTGTCCAAGCTGGAGGACCCGCACGTCGACATCATTCGCCGGGGGGACTATTTCTACCACAGCGAAAACCCCAAGTACCCAGAGGTACAAAGGGGGCCCTCAAGCGCTCCCGCCCCTCCCGACCGCGTGCTGGAGGGGCGAGGCAGGGAACGAGCAACTGCAGGGGTCCCCTGCGCCCAGACCGACCGCTCCCTGCCTCACTCACCCCACTTCTCTCCTCCCCCAGGTGGGAGACCTGCGCGTGTCCTTCTCCTACGCGGGGCTGAGCGGCGATCACCCCGACCTGGGCCCGGCTCACGTGGTAATTCGGCTCCCCCCGGGCGGACTCCCTCGGGCCTTCCTGCTCCCGGCCCGACTCCTGACTCAGCCACCCTCCAAGAATGCAGGCGGGTGTTCCCGCAGTCATCAGGCCTGCTGGTCTCAGATGCCCTGTCCCCCTCGGCCACCTAGGGGCCACCACGGGCACGTGTCTAGAAGGAGCTCATACCTGTGCCCAGTGAGAGTTGTCCCGGTCACCCAGTGAGAGTTGCCACCCTCCCCTCTTGCCTCTGCTTCCAGCTCTGACTTCTTGGTCTTCTCAGCCTGCCATGGGCAGTCCTCCCCCCGCCCCTCAGCCCCAGCCTCTGCTGTGCCCGGAGGCCTTTTGGAGCTTCGAGTGCAGCAGCTCAACCCAAGCTGCAGGGTAGGGGGTGGGGGGGAGGCTCCCTTCCTGGTGGTGCCAGGACCGAGCAGGCCACGACCAGCCTGGCTCTAATGCGGGGTTCTCGGACCAGGTCACCGTGATTGCCCGTCAGCGGGGCGACCAGCTGGGCCCGTATTCCACCAAGTCCGGGGACACCTTGCTTCTCCTGCACCACGGGGACTTCTCAGCAGAGGTGAGCTGCCCCAGCTGCTTCCCAAGCTCAGCTGACAAGCTCCTGCCCCCAGTGATCATGGCCCACCCGGTGCGGCAGTAGCAGAAAGGGGCGAGGGGCTCCCTGTGTGCACTGACGGTGCTGGGCTCGGGGGGGTGAACAGACTCCCCCCCCCCCATCTTGGGGAGCGAGATTAGTCAGAGAAACCCAGTTAGGGCCTCTAGACTGCGTGTGGTAGAGCGGCAGGGGCAGCAGAAGCTGAGACAAGTGTGCCCAGCCAGGCTGTCTGCTTGGACCCTGGTGAAGGCCTCTCTGACTGACGTTCGCTGTGTCTCAGCTGGAGGGAGGGTCCGTGCGGAAGGCTCAAGCTCGGGTCACAGGTCGGGCAAGAGCGGCCATTGACCGCTCACCCCGAGTCCCAGGCCGAGCATGCTGGCCATTCAGCTGGGAGCCTCGCGGCCGCCTCTCTTCTCCAGGCGGGGAGAATGCGTGCTCACAGGAAACTGCAGCTCTTGCCACCTTGTTGATGGACACGGTGCCTCGTGGGGGCCGTTCTCTCCTGGCCTGAGTGGACTCTTCACCCAGAAGGGCTCGAAGGGGAAAGACACACGGGTGCCCACGTGGAGCTGTGACCCTCTCACCAGCTGTTGCTCCTCTCACTTGAGCCCCGAGCCCCAGAGGGTGCGGGGTGCTGGGCCCGTGCCCCTCTGTTACCTGGCCGAGACAAGGCCATGGTCCCGCAGCCCGGGAGCCCAGTTCCAGCCTGGGGGTGGAGCTGCCACCTCTCCTCCTGGCCGGCGGGCCCTGTGAGTCACCCTCCGCTTGCTCCAGCACCTCTCAGGCCCCCGTGGGGATTTGCTAAAATTAGGAGACCCTCCTTCTCCAGGCCTCGCTCTCTCCTCCCCCGCCCCCACCGGAGCTCTGGCACCACCCAGGCTGCCTGCGGGTATCAGAGCCGCCCTCAGAGAGGGGTGCCCAGCTTGTGGCTCAGCTGACAGCCCAGGAGAGCAAGGTCTGACAGATTCCTTGTGCCTCGGGCTTGCTTAACCACTAGGGCGAGGCCGTCTTCCAGGTTAGCCTCCCAGAGCCTCAGTTTCCCCACCTGCACAGTGGAGATAATGTGCCTGTGCCATCGAGCCATTCTGAGGACGAAATGAGAAACTCGCGAGGCGCGTAGGACGGAGGCTGCGGCACAACCAGCGGTGCCCTCACGGCCGTTGCCGCGTGAGATGAAGCAACGCCATGGGGACCGAGCCTGAAGTGCAGCGCGGGCCAGGCAGAGCTGGGCAAACAGGCTCTAGGCAGAGTGCCCGCCTGTGCTCAGCACCGGGCACATGGCCCTTGCCCTGGTCTGCGGTGGGCAGCCCCTGGAGGGCGCTGGGGCAGGGCTTTGGCAGTTACCATGGGGAGGTGGTGGGACCAAATAGGTCGGAGGCAACGAGGATGGCAGGGTCCCCAGCGGAAGGCAGCGTCAGCATGCTGAGGGGTGACGGCTGTGAGGGGAGTTGGGGGAAGCGCGGACAGATCCCCGGATGGTCAGACCTTGCAGACCTTGCTGACCATCGGGGCGGGAGGTGGCGAGGGAAGGCCCAGCGTGGTGCCCAGGTTTCTGCTGTAGGTGGGTGGGATGTAGCACTTGCCATAGGGGTGTTGTTTGGTGTCGGGTGGGTGATGGGAGCCACAGGGGAGGCCCAGAAGGTGGCAGAGCTGTGGCATTAAATGGGGGTCGCGGCATGTCCATCAGCCCCAGAGTGTCAACTGAAGATGCTAAAGGATTTCAGTGCTTCGCAGACAGACAGACAGACGGTGGGGTGGGGTGGGGTGGAGGTGGGGGTGTTAGACAATAGCAACAAGACTGGGAGGGAGCAGCCTGAGAAGCAGGGGGGGAAACTGCACCGTGAAAAGGGCGCCTGAGGTGAAGAGGGCCCAGACAGGAAGCAGCCCCACGGGGCCGGCGTACCTGGGTGCGGGAGCCCGTGAGGGCAGCCCTGCCAGGGGAGGCGGCGGCAGTGGGCACAAGGGCCCTCGGAGGAGGCAGGCTCTGGCCTGGCGAGGGCCCATCCCTTGCAGGAAGGTCTGTGGCTGGCTCTGTGCTGTGCCCACTGGGCAAGGGCAGCTAGACCCGTGGCCCATGTGCCTTACCTCCCACCGGTCTGTTCAGAGCGGCCATCAGCCCCCGGGTGGCGCGGCCCCTCGGCACCTGCCCTGCAAGGGTCAGCAGGTGGCTCCCTGAGACGTGAGGCTGGCGCCTCTTCTTGCAGGAGGTGTTTCGTCGAGAACAGAAGAGCAACTCCTTGAAGACGTGGGGCCTGCGCGCTGCCGGCTGGATGGCCATGTTTATGGGCCTCAACCTCATGACGCGGATCCTCTACACCCTGGGTAGGTGTGAGAGCTGGCTGGGGGCGCATCCTGCCCACCCTCCTGCCCCACGGCTTCTCACACCGTGGGCTATCAGCCTTCCTGGCCCGTGGGGTGCTGCCTGGGGCAGAGACTGGCCCCGGCCCCTCTCTGTGCTGCGCTGGCTTGGGGAGCAGTGGGCTGAGGAAGGCAGGCAGGAGAGGTAAGAGGCTTCTGGGAGGCGGGGCGCCACAGCAGAGGTGGGGCTGACTCTCCCCCCCACCCCCACCCCCACCCCCACCCTGCCCCTGCCAGTTCTGTGCTCCCCATAGCTGGAGAGCCTGCGTGAGGCAGCCTGGGTTTTCTGAAGAGCGGGCTCTGCCTCCCGGCTCCTGTGAACCTCGTGCCTGTGGAGCGGACCGTTGTGAGGTGCTTGCAGATGGGAAGCACTCAGGAGCCGCTGTGGGTCCCTCCCACTCTGACCTGGGCTAGCTTTGGGGCCGCCAGCCTCTCTGGAGCACTAGGAGGTGACCAGGCTGCTCCTGATGCCTGAGGCTGGAGCCAGTGACCTGACGGTGGCCCAGGTGCCCCGCTGAGCCCAGGATGAGGAAGCCCTGGGCCTAACCGGATCTTGGAGAGGCCTTTCCTTGTGAGCTTTTGCCCCAGGCTGTCCCTGTCCAGCTAGATGATCTGTGCAGCCTTCACTGCCCCCATCAAAATGCTCTGCCCCTTCCAGCCAGGCAGTGGCCCAGGCTGTCGGGGCTGAGGGCCAAGGGCAGGAAGGTCCATCTTCCCAGGTTATCGGGAATCAGGCAAGAGAGACCAGAATCTAACCAGGATCCCACCTCCCCTTCGCACTGAGCCTGCAGCAGCCATGTGACCTCACACAGGCTCATGTGGTGGAGGCGAGGTTGGAGGTTGTCTCACGGGCCCCTTCTCTGAACCTCTGATGCTCTCTCCTTCTGGAATGTGGATGCCCCGCACTCAGGAGAGAACCAGGGAGGGAGCCAGAGTGCAGGCGGAACCTTCCGGAAGCTGCAGTGCAGGGGCGCCACTCACCGCGTGCCTCCAGTAAGCACTGTCTGCATGCCCACTGTGTACGAGGCACTGCTGTAGACCCCGGACACCCCGCGTGGGTGGGACAGACCAGGTCCCTGTCCTTTCAGGCTCAGCAGCGGCTGTGGGCTCGGGCTCGGGCAGTTGTGGGGTTCATTTCTGCCTCTGGCGCTGACTGTTGGGCTTTGGACAAGTTGAGCTCCCTGGGCCTCAGTGACACTGTGGTGACAGGAGGTTGAGACCAGTGCCACCTTTGGAGGTGGTGTGAGGGCTGGCTGAGGCGGCAGCCACAGCCGTGAACTCTGCTTATTTTGAGGAGCTGGGAGGGCTTTCCCGTGGGACTAAACCCAGGGGAGCCACGCGGTGGCCTTCAGGGGTACTGCAACAAGGGCAGGTCACCAGTTTGCCAGTGGCAGCAGACCTGGGGCCCCCCGGGTACTGCGTGGTGACCCCCCTCCCACCTCCCCACTGTACAGCAGTACAGAACACCAACTGGGAAGGCTGGACAGGCCAAGGACAGTAAGCGCGGCTGAGTGGGATCTGCTGGACCCTAGACGGCTGAGGGCCTGGTGGTGCACGCTGCCTGGGGTGCGTGCGTGGACTGCTGAGCTGGGAAGCGCCCACGTGCCTTCTCCCAGCCACACAGCCCTCCCGCCTCCCAGCCCACCACTTCCTTTCTGCCCTGACCCCCCCTGCAACCAGGGTCCGGCCTGCTCGAGAGGCTGGCCTCGTGAGACAGAGATGGTGCCTCACCGCCTTTCTCTCCCGCAGTGGACTGGTTCCCCATCTTCCGAGACCTGGTCAACATTGGCCTGAAGGCCTTTGCTTTCTGCGTGGCCACCTCGCTGACCCTGCTGACCGTGGCTGCCGGCTGGCTCTTCTACCGGCCCCTGTGGGCCCTCTTCATCGGCTCCCTGGCCCTGGTGCCCATCATCATCGCTCGGACCCGGGTGCCCACCAAAAAACTGGAGTGAGCCAAGCCCCGGCAGCCGCCAAGATCCTCTGGGCCCTCGGACCTCAGGATCAGGTCACCCCAGCTCTCCGACCCCCGCTCCACACCCGGGCTTGAACCGGGTCAGTTTTGGATGCTGCACTCGCTCTGCTCTTCAGAGGGCCTGACTGCCTGCGTGTGTTTTGGGCTTGGTGTCGCGGTTGCGTCTTCTCCGCTCCTTTCTTACCAGTGAGCAGCTCTGGGGCAGAGGGCAGCTCCCGCCTGGCCGCGGAACCAGCGCCCTGCTTGTTTCGTTCCTTCCCTTGGGCGCCCACCGAGTGGCCGGTTCACGTTGCACTGAGCCAGTGTCTGCAGGCAAGCACGGCTACCGCCCCTGCCACCCCAGCACTCCTCTGCCCCTTGACCTCAGAGCCGGTGGCTGCGCCCCCCCCCGGGATGCCCAGACCTTAGTTCCAGCAGCCGTCGTCCACGACCGACTCCTCAGCACAGGCCCTGCCACACCAGGTCCATGGCTACAGCTCAATTTGGCACCTAAAACAAGAACCATCGGAGACGGCGTGATGGGGACATTCCCGGGGCTGTCCCCCTGCTCTCTCTTCCAGCGGGACCTCTCGAGGGAGCAGCTTGGCGAAGGTCCGGGTTCCGTTCCTTCACCTCTTCTCTCTCCTCCCGCGGAGGAAGTTGTTGAAAATAAGATTTTAAAACCAAAGCCCTCCTGACTGACTGCCAGCTCAGACTGTTAGAGAAACACCCTTTATCCAGTCAGTTGAAGTCAGTTCGGAGCACAAAAAGGTGTGGAACCGGGGGTGTGAGGTATGCGGTTGGGGCAAGTTCCCTCTGCCAGTGTTCCAGGTCGCTGGGAAGCGTTAAGATGCTTTGAGACGAGCAGCAAAGGAATTGTCTCTGCTCCTCACGGAGATGGGCAGCAGCCGCTGGGAGGAGCACAGCTTTGCCTCTTATCCTCTGGCCTCAGAATCTGTTTACTTGAAGATGACTGAGTTTTTAAGTCAACCAGTTAAGGGAAAGGTTGGACGCTTTCTTACGCCAAGCGGGCTGCTTCCTGGTGCCGCCAGTTACCCAAAGGGAGCAGCAGCAGCTGAGGCTACTGGATGGAGAGGGCGCAGCCCGGTGCCCCCCCGCCCTGGGCCTCTCCACTTTGGCATCGGCTGCACGTGGCTGCTTCTGAGAGGCTGGTTTCACCTGTTGCTCGCCCACCGCTTCCTTCTGCCTGAGTAAATCTACGCTCGCTTAGTTCATAGCGGTTCCTCGGTGTCCCGAGCACTCACAGCTGTGAAGGAGAAAGTCTGTTGTGGCCTCCTCACAGCCTTTCTTCTGTTTTGCCGGGTGTGGTTTGCTTTAGCAAGTATTTAGTAGCTGAGTGAGGGGTCAGAACTTCTGAAATGAATAGGCTAGTCATGTCTTGTCCTGGGGGAGATGTGCTATCAATTGAGATTCCCCCATGTTAAAAACAAAACCAAAAAGAAAAAAAAATAATAGCCCAGAAATGAAGTATGTGGGCTTCGGGGCTGAAATAGCCTCACTACTGCTCATGACACGCAGTTTTGTCAAATCTAACTCTTCTGAGGAGAACTTTGGAAACACAGTGTAGCGAGCTGGTGGCTAAATGCAGAACCCTTGGTGTTTGGGCTGAGGGACTTTTTTCTAGTATTTTAAATTACTGTTGATTTCAAAAGTATTTTTAAAGAGCAAAGTAATGTTAAATATCTGAGGTCGTTGGAAAATAACCATGACATTTGTATTATCTCTGTATTTTTGATAAAAGTTCAAAATAAATGTCAAAATATCTCGTTCTAGGCCCTTGCTGTTATTCCCACACACTTTTTTTTGGTCATTTCTGAAATTTCCATGGTAAAGACTTCAGGCATAGGATTCAAGAACGATGAGACATTTTTGCTTTTAGTTGGTTAAAGTTGGTCTCAATTTTTAAGAAGTTAATAATATTCCTGGCCTTCAGATGCCTCACATACCAGAACTTGACTTGTTTTGGACTGATTTAAAGTGAATGACTCATGCTGCCCCCACCTTTGCAACGTGCCAGAAAACGTGGGACGAAGTCACACAGGACAAGAGGCAGCCTGAGCTCCAGGTTGGCAGCCCTGAGACCCCATCCCCAGCCAGTCACCGATCAGCTGTGTGACCTTGGAGCCTCATCTGTAAAGTGGGGCCCATGCCATTCTACCCCACAGGGCTACTGTGGGGACCAAATGACAAAGCCCATGAAATGCTTGAACAATAGTATTTTTTATTCTTTTTGTCTCCTAAGGCCGTCCACTCAGCCGCAGGCAATTTGCATACTCATTGTTGCCAAGACAAGGTTTGAAGGAGCTGAGTCATAACTTCCCAAACCCTGTGCTTCTATTTCTGAAACCTGGTGCTTCACTTCTCCATAGCGCCTCCGAGAAGTGCAATCGGCCTGAACAACAAGTCCTTTCTGCAGAGACCAGTGATGCTCTTGGCTCAACTCCCAAAAAACAGGCGGCTGACCTCCAGCAGAGTATGGGCCGGGGCGGAGCGTGCACGGCCACCGTTGCCATGACGTGTGTTTCTCAACAAGGCCTTCCGGCCTCTCCTGCTACATGAGTCACACCCCAAGTGTTTCGTTTCCCTTGGCTAAAACTGACTCAGCTTTGATGGTGTACGGCAGGTCACACACAGAGCAGGTTATCGATTTGAGCAGAGTCCCAGCACCCTTGGTGGGTTTTACAGACTTTAGTGCTTCCTCGGGGAACCAGGCACACAGGCACGCCCAGACGAAGCGGCTGGGCCAACTGTATGGTGAGCAGGCAGGCAGGCAGGCAAGCCAGCCTCCCAGCACCATCACAAATCTTCCCTCTTCCTCTGGAGTCTACTCTCGTTGAGCCACTCGTCTCCTCTAAGTTCCCCACCAGCACCACCTGGGTGACATCCTTTTATTCTCTCCTCTTAGGCTTGCCCACCCATGCACGCGCACAACCCCTGGGCCAGGTGTGCAGAGTCATGGGGAAGGCGCGACACCACAGGTGCTGGTCACAGAGGCCAACGGCGAAAGGGCATGAAAACCCTGATAACTCATGTGCCCTACAAACGGCTCCTGTCAAGTAGCAGCTCCTCACTTGGACAAAACCCCGTGTTCAGAGTTCCCAGACTGCACAAGAGCAATCGGAACGTGGCCAGAGCCTTGGCAGGTGCAAATACCACTTGTAGCTCCGGATGTCCCCAAGCCTTTTATGGTGAAAAAGCGGAGGCCAGGCTTTTTGGATAAATGTTTTAATTTTTCTCAAAACATTATAAAAGTTATCTGTCTCAAGTATCTATAGTGCATAGTTGATCAATTTATCCGGTAACAAAATCTAGTGGAACAGTGACCCGCTTTTACATTGCTTTCTCCACTCCTGCTTTCACTTCTTTCCTGATTTTAGCTCCTTCAAGTGCTCAAAAGCTAGAGCCCACAATACCATAACCTGAGAGGCCCTGGCTTCCCAGCTGTGACCTCCCATTCCGCAAAGAGGCAGTAGTCGGTAGCATTAGAAAACCTGATTGTGGGGGAAACGAAATGTGTGGCCTGCAGAGAAAAGGGGCCTAAGTCTGCAAGAAAGATAAACCCGCATGTCCAAGAGGTGACAAATCCACCTGAAGAAAAGACAGGTGTGTCCCTAAATGCACCAAGCTCCCTGGTGTCTCTGCAGAAGAGCTGAATCCTATTCCCAAAGATGTATGGTAAGGGGCTAGATAGAGGAGGATCGCTGGAGAATGCTCCGGAGCGCAAGGCATCGGGCAGTCAGAACCCTACCCCGGCTGTACCCACAGGACTGGGGCCACATCAGACCTGTGCCGGTACAGGGTGACCCTTCCGTCCCCTGGGCCTTGTCTGCAGCAAACGCCACTCCTGTGCCCTCCTGGGGAGACACCACTACCCCAGGGCCTGGGGACGCCCAGGACAGGTGCGCAGCCTGCACCGTGGTGACCATTCACATCACAGCTTCTCAAATGGGAACAGGTGGGAAGCCGCCTCCTTCTTCCCCCTCTTGGATTTCTTAGAGCACTTGGGCTTCTGCTCTTCTTCAGCCTCTCGGTTTTGGGGCCAGGAGGCGGCCAGGATTCTGGCTGCTTCTGCTTGAGAGCTGGTTCCCTCTTCTTCATCCGATGAGAGCCCACCTCCTCCACCCATGTGGGGAGCCACTGCCTCACTCTGGAGAGGAGACACAGGTCAGTGATCAGATCCCGGGAAGTGCCGCCAGAGGGCAGTCAAGGACAAGGGCTCTGCGTGGGGTTGGGGACAGCAGAGGCCTAGTCTGGGCTTGCCTCAGACCAGGGCTGCTTCCCAGCAGGCGCTGTGCGGTCAGTGTGGGGATCAAGGGGTCAGGCAGGAAAATGTCCCTGAGAGCACGCGGTGAAGACTAGAACCAGAGGTGGGTCTCTGCAGTTCTTCATCCTGAGCCAGAGAGCATAGGACCCAAAGGCAGAGTACCAACCCTCAGTACCAGGAGCGAGGATGGGGGTTTGGTGCAGCGGGTGAGAGCACAGGGTGGGCAAGGAGCCGGTCAGGCCTGGAAGGGGCCGCTGCTGGATGTGAGGGAGGAGCACAACAAGAGCAGTTCTGCAGGCGAACAGGCCACATGGGGGGCTGGGGCAGGGAGGCCAGAGGCACGGTTAGAGCTTCTCCCACATGCAACTGTGCTGGGGCCTCTCCGCCCCAAACCGGGGCCCCTGGAGGGCGGGCAGGTGAGAGTGGCACGTGTGTGGGCAGCCTGGCCTACACGCGGAGGCGCCAAGAGAGGTGGATGAGATGCGCGCTCAGCTTCAGAGGGCTACAGGCACCGTCATCAGCAGGCCCAGCGTGTGTCAGAGGCACACAGGACACTGGTCCCGGGTCCTCCCTGATGGGTCTGACACCAGACAAACCACCATGGTGCCTGCCCTGCTGACAGAGCTGCCAAGGGCGTGCTCACGAACAGCTTCCCATCACCCCCAGACCAGAAGGACACAGGCCTGGACACCGGCAACTGTGGCAACCACGTAACGCCAGCTGGGGCAGAGCATCGGCTGCCTCCCCAGCAGGGCTCGTCTGCACCAAGAACCCCGCTGACCTTGGCCCCGTAGCGCAGCTTCAACCTCTCCCTGATGAGCAGGCCTCTAGCCAGCAGCTTCCAGTTGCCCAGCGCCCGCGTCTCCCTTTTCTGCAGCAAAAACACACACAAAAACAAAAGTGAAAACATGGACGTTAAGAACGGCCGGTTCAGGGACGTGTCCAGAGGGGCGCGATGACCGCAGACACCCGGGGCGTCTCTGGTTAAGAGGCAGCGTCTCGACCAGTAAGTCGGCCAGGAGGAAGCGGTCCAGGACCTGCGCCCACACACGCCCCCGACAGACAGGTGTCGCCACGGGGACGGCAGCGCCTGACGCAGCAGTGACGGCTCGGGGGGAGGCAGGACCCTGCTCTGTCCAGCGCTGCCCCCAGGACACCCTCCGGGGGTGAGAGAGCTGGAAGGCGCATGGGCGCACACGGCCTGCTCCTCTTACGCGGGGCGGGTGAGGCCTGAGGCGGGAGGTGATGGGAGGCAGCGGCCCCACTGTGTGCCTGCCCGACCCCCACCCTCTGCTGTCCCACCTCCGGCCCTCTGGCCGCTCACCTCCTTCTCCTTCTTCTCGATGAGGGCCTGCTCGTTTTCCCAGGCCGCCAGGAGCACGTCTTTGTACTCCTCGCAGACTATGTACCCGTCGGTTCTGTGGGGGCAAAACATGGAGCGTTTACCTAGAGGCCCGGCCCCCACTCTGGCCTCAACTCCCGCCTTCGCAGAGCTCAGTGGGCTGCTCTGAACACTCGAGCCCACAACCCCAGCCACAGCTGCCAGCACAGCACCAGGCAGAGGGCAGGCCTGCGGGCACTGACACTGCACGTCTCTCGAGAGTGCCTCCCTGCCCCGCGCACAGCTGGGCCATGGCCGCTGTGGCCGCCCCACAGAGCCCAGCACATCAGGACGCTGGTGTCACGGGCCTGGCTGCCTCCAGGTGAGAGCCAGAGCACAAGCGAAGAGTGTGCAGAGGTGCGGAGAGTACAAGGGAAATCCAGCCCAAACCTCGGTAACACGGGCCCCTCCCGCCCATTCCCATCGCCCGCCCCCTCCCCGCCCCGCCGTGCAGCCTCCAGGGGCAGCGCCCACGCACACAGGGTGGGAGTAGCCGCCGTGGAAGTCGAAGCCCGTGATGGCCTGGACGCAGTCGATGTCCAGCTTGCGGGCCACGCGGTGTAGGTTGGGCAGCCTCAGCTGGACACAGCCCACGGGCATCATGCTGGGCAGGAAGAGGTACACATTCCCGAACTCGTTCCGGGGGACCTGCGGAGGGGGCACACGGGTCTGGCAACTGCGGAGGGCTGGCGGTGGCGGCCTGCCCCCCGGCGGGCGGAGCCTCACCTTGCCGTCCACGGCCACCGGCGGCTGGTACTCCTCTGTCTGCCACTCGCCGAACAGGCCCAGGTCATTCTGGTCCCGCAGCTGGGGCTCGGCGAGCCGGGCCTTCCGCGCCCGGTTAGAGTAGCCTTTTACCATCTAGGCGGAGGAGCAGGCGCCGCCTGTGCTTACTGCGCACCAGGCCCCACGCCCGGCAGCTCGCTCACCCCCGGTACCCACGCGGCTGTGCTCTTCATCCCCTCTCACGACGCGAGCGCTAAGACCTCTGGGGTCACAGAGCCACAGCAACACAAACCACCGCCAGAGCTCACGCCAGGCAGTGTGGGTGCCGCTGTTGGCTCCGTTTCCCGGAGAGACAACCTGGGGGTGAAGGCTTGGGCTGGACCTGCGCTGACCCTGCCCTACCGTCTATATTTCTATCACCGAAGGGAAACTGGACCCATGGTCGGGGGGGGGCAGATCTGAACCTCTACTTCAGACTGGGCTGCAAAGAGAGTTAACTGTGGAGCTGGCACGACACGTCTGTTAGACAAGCGCTGTTCCTGAACGGAGTGATGAGGGGTCTGTGCGACTGGAGGTCCTGGAGAAGCTCAAGTCCAGGCGGCAGGGGAGCTCACCCAGTGACACCAGACAGGCTGCCCCGCCCAGCTCCTGGCGCAAAGGGCCCCCAGAGATGGGCAGGGAAGCAAGTGTCTCTGTGACCATCCCCTGTGCACTCTGGCTGACGGACCACGCGTCATGCAAAGGTCTTCGTGATGCTGCACCGAATTCGTGCTTCTCACAGCTGCTGACCACTCGGCACCGTGTGTGAGCAGAAGCTGGCAGGGAGGCGGGGTCTATGGTTCCACCCAGCCGCTGCCTTGTCACCCACTGGGAGGCCGTCAACAAGTCATTTCCCTCTTCTGAACTGCTTTCTGCCCTTTTAAAGGGGCATCAAGGTTGGGCATGGTGGCACATGCCTGTAAGTGGTAGCCTAGGAAGCTGCGACAGGGACTGGGGATCGCAGTTCGAGTCCCACCCAAGGCAACATAGCAAGACCTAGTTCCAAAAAAATAGTTGGGCGTGGTGGTGCGCGCCTGTAATCCCAGCTACCTGGGAAGCTGAGATTGGGATTGTGTAGTGCCCCGGGCAACGTGAGCCTATGGTTCCACGGGCAAAAATAGCGAGACCTAGTCATGCATGCATGCATACATGAATGAGGCATCATAATGCCCACTCGATGGCTGCTGAAACTCGAGGAAATCACGCCCGTGCAAATAGCGTAGTGCGCGTGACCGGGAGGAGCAGGGGTGCCTGGCAGACACGTCTGCAAAGCCTGGCTGGAAACCACGTAGCAAAA
Organism: Uropsilus gracilis; assembly: GCA_004024945.1. Classification (NCBI taxonomy): domain Eukaryota; kingdom Metazoa; phylum Chordata; class Mammalia; order Eulipotyphla; family Talpidae; genus Uropsilus; species Uropsilus gracilis. The sequence goes on from PVHY01018509.1 coordinate 22,147, forward strand.
CGCTTCTTTCTGCTGCGCCCTGGAGCACAGCCAGGAGTCTGAGGGCTGCTTTTGGCCTAGACTGCCTGCGTGTCCTGGAAGACCCAGCTCTCAGAAGTTATCACTAAGGACAAAGGCCCCAGTCTAGAAGGTAATGCCGGCACGTGCCTGGTGGCCCCAGGATCCGCTCCCCTGCCCTCAGCCTGCACCGACACCCCACTACCCTCGGAGGACCTGCCCCACCAGCCCTGGGTACCTTGTAAGGCACTTCTCCCAGCCTCACCACGCGTGCCTGCTTCAGCCACGTGTCCCGCGAGTGCAGGGTATGCACGCAGTCCCTGCGGACAGAGGACACGCTCAGCCACACCCGCCCGCTGGAGCACCGGAGCCTTCCCCCGCCTGGTGTGACGCCCTCACAGGCTCTGTGTCACACCCCAGAGTGGGCCCCGCTTCTGAGCAAACCAGGGAACCTGCCTCAGAAGAGCTGAGACCGCCCGCCCCAGGGGGAGGAGGCCAGCGGCCGCCCCGCTCACCGGGAGTAGACAGCTTCCCCGCGGCAGTAGCCGAGGATGGCGGCCGTCTCGGGGTAGATGGCCTCGTACTTCAGGAGGTGCCTCTTCAGGGCGTAGAGGGGGTGGTTCTTGTACGTGCCGATGGCCGTGGGCAAAGCCTGGTCCAGGTGCTTTGCCTGAAACTGCAGAAGCCGGAGAGACGACAGTGAGCATGGAGCTGCTAGTGCGGTCTGCGGGAGCATCCCACAGCCGGTCCGAAAACAGATGGCAGCGCGTGGCTCAGGAGCACAGCGACGGTGGCGCCGCCGTCACGGGGAGCTCTGGCTACTGAAGGCGACTTCAGCGAAGCCAAGAGCTGTGAAGAACCAAGTCAATCTGTGGCGCGTGGCACCTCCCCCCTCCCTCCTCCCAGCTGCGACACTAGGGCCAGCCCTGGCAGAGCTGCGCCTGTGGCACTGGCACGGCAGCCGCCAGCCGCCCCGCTTTCCGCTGCCACTTAGCCTGCTGCTTCTAAGTGGAGTGAGCGGCGAGCAGAGCCCGGCTCTCGGGAACAGTGACCCGTGCTGAGGGGCGTCTGCCTCTGGGCCTGCTGTGTAGACCTGCCAGCGCCCCCCAGCACAGCTGCTGGGCACAAGCAGCTCAGGGCTCCTCCTCCTCAGTGGCGGGCACCAGGCCAAGTGCCCTCAGAAGCCTCTTCCCTGTGGTCTGCTGCGCCTCACTCCGAGCCCCTCCCCCCCGGGGGGTTCTGGCCCTGTAGGCATGTCTGCGTGTGGGCTCACGTAGGCAGGCGGCTGGGGGCGGGGGGCTGCCGTACCAAGATGTTCTTTCGCCTGCTACAACTGCCGGGACTTTATACATCCGTTTCAGACTCCACATTTGCAGCTGGCCGACTACACTACGCACCCAGGCTTCCAAGTCGGGTGGAGCTGGGTCCAGACACCACACCAGCTAATCTCTCGGCTCCTACCCCAGCCTCACAGAGCTGCTGCGGCCGTCAAATAACCCGCGGGCAGGGCACACGGAGGTGCTGCAAAGTGGGAGCAACTTCAAGAAGCCAACCAGGATGGGGTCTCCAAGCCTGCGGCTGCCGAGGCCTTACCTCCAGGTCTTCTTTCTTTGCCCTGTCCACCCGCGGGCTCTGGTACGCTCTCAGGGTTTCCGCCCACCATGCAGAATCAACCCGGCACTTGCGGGTCGCCGTCATCCAGGCCGGGTCGTACCTCTGGGTGACGTCCCGGACCCAGCCATCGTTGTCAATGCCCACCACATAGGTCATGGGCTTGGTGGCGTATGTGTAACAGGTGTGAGGCTGGCCCACCACCCCGTGCACACAGTCCACACTAATCCACTTTTCCTCCTTCTCACAGAACACCTCGAGCCACTGGTCTACACCAGCTGCTACACCTCCTGCCGCCTCCTCACCTTCAGTGGACATTTTCTTGCCTCTCTTATTCTTACTGCTTGAAGCGCTGGTGGAAGCTGCTGGAAAGGCTGGGTGCTGAGGGCAGCTTCCACGTGGGGTCCTGGAATTCTTCTGGGTCGCGGCCTTTGATCGCTGGGGGGCCGGGGCCCTCCTCTGCCTCATGGTGCCAGGCTCGGAGTCTGCGTCAGAGGGATGATCAGCGTCCCCGCTGGACAGCTCGAAGTCAGAGTCGCTGCCGGCCTTGTCACTCCCACTTGCCTCCTTGTAAGACACCCTTGGGGCTGCCCGCCGCCCCCGGCCCGGCAGGCGTCTAGGGGTTTCTTGGGGCTCTCCCGCCTCGCCCTCCTCTTCCTCACTGGACGAGGGCTCTCTCCGTTTCTTCCCAACTGCAGCTGCCCGGCTCCTCTTCCCCTTGGCACTCGGGCCCTTAGAAGACAGCGCCTCCCGTCCAGTTCTTCCACTGGTCTTTGGTTTGGTCTGCTTCTCCGGAAGTGGTTGAGAAGTTTCTGAGGAACTTCCAGCACCTTCTGTGGTGCTCTTCTTAGATGGTCTCTGTCCCTTAAACAGAACAGGAGAGTTTGTGTCTATTTGTCTGCTAAGGGTAGGACAGCATTCCAGGGATAACTGACCACAGCTAAGTCTCTGGGCAGAGAGCCAGGCGCACTGATGTCCCAGCTCAGACGCAGGTGGACTGGCCTCCCTTCAGGCTACCCTTTAAGGAAGCATTTGCCCTAGAGGAGGCCACACAAAACGCATAGTGCAGGGGAAGGTCGCGGAAACAGTAATTCGGGCTCCGAGTCCAGTTCTGCCTCATATCCGCCATGGGATTTAGGCAACCCAAGTAAGCGCGAGGTCTCCCCCTCCGCGCAGCGGTACCTCGTAGATTGCACAGAACACGGTCTGTAGACAAGTGCTCATGGACTTACTAAAATTATAGCTGCAACGATACACAACGACCTAGTGCCTGACCATCAGGTCTCTGACCTGGCGAGTCCCTCAAGGAACAGCATCTGGCTCCTCAGGGATCTCAGAATCCGAGTCCACCGCCATCATCAGCCCATGGGGCTAGTGAGGAAGCGAGCCCCCACCCCACTGTTTTACAGAGCAGAAATCAAAGGACTGAGGAGGCAAGAGGCAAGCGGACTGCAGGTGCCACCACGCCCCCGCCCCCCCCTGCAGGTGTGCACAGGGAGGCCCCCCCACACCCTCACATCAGCCCAAAGAGCCATGAGCCTTGGGCTGCTGCCCCACTAGCCCTTCCTCTGGAAACACGGGGAGCCTCACCTTTGCTAATGCCAGCTTGAGAGGAATTGGCTGTAGCGACAACACCAGCCGGGTCAGGAGCTGCAGGGCCCGGAGAATCAGTAAAAACATCTACAAGGAAGAACACATCTACGTTAAGGAAAGACCAAGGGTTCAGCTAACTCAGTGTCGCTGGTTGTGGGGCTTACTTCTGACAAGGCAAGTCAGAAACCCCAAGCGTCTAACAGGAAACTGGAACGCTCAACACAATGAAAGACGACGCTGCACAGAGTCAACGTTTTATCTCCACGTGAGAGGAAGAGATGCTTTTGCAAAGTGCGACGCTCACTTTTGTAAGAAAAAACTGTATGTAAATATAAATATCCACGTGCACTTGGAAAAGGCTCCCCACACCAAGTATGATGTGGTTACAGGTAGGGTACTTTTTCCGATTTACCCATCTTCTAACTGTCCTGTGCTCAATATTGTGATTAAAACAATAAAATGAAGTATCTTTTAGGAAGGAAAAGTAGAAAACAGTCCCTGTATTTCATTTTTCCCACAAATCTTTAAAATTCAACGCTGCACTAATAGTCCACTGCGTGCTTAGAGGAATTCCTCAGCAGAATTCACCTCCAACACAGCGACAGTGAGAATGCATTCGAGCACGATCTTTCTACACAGATCTCCAGCCCCTGATGCCTCCTCTGAGCCACTGCAAGCCTATGGCAAAGCGGAGGTGAACACGACCAGGAGCTGAAAGACAGGTTTTCTGTGAAAAGTTATGTTACCTTCAGAAAAATAATTATTTTTATCTTATTTCTTTGGGAGTTAAAAACAGGGGGAGTGAAACACATCAAGTAAATCCAAAGCGAGGGATATGGTAAAATTCCTGGCTGGTACGCGTCTAGAGATGGAGGTCATAAAGGGTGATGTGGAAAGACTTGAGAGCTGACACAGACTGGAAGAGACTAAGGAGACAGGACAAGTGCACACAACAGCCGGGCTGGGTCCTGGAAGAAACCTGGGTTACACTTCTAGCTCAGTGGGATCATAGGGCACAGCACCATCACCACATTAATCTCACAGGTTCCCAGTGTGTGATGGGCACAGGGACCGGGTCCGGACTCTGTGTGACTGGTACTCAACAAGCAGCTGGGTGATTTCTCTAAGCCCAGACTCCTCTATCTAGAAGACTCCATAGGAGAGGGTCTCCTCTTCCTCACAAGACTAGACAGAGGGACACACAAGGTCACGCATGCAGCAGCACCCTGGAGACATCCCAGTGCTGCCTGGATGCGCCCATTCCCTACCTGTCATGGTCACCTGTTAATGTCTGTTGATGAGGAAGAAGACTAAAGTTACAAAACCATATGCTTCCTAAACTAACAAGTTAGATCACTTAGATTAAATAGAAAAATCTCCAAAATATATAAATAACCAAAACCAACTCATGAAAAAGTAGAAAATCTAAACAGACCTAAAACAAGAGATTACCTCAGAAATTAAAAACCTCCCAAGAAAGAAAAGTCCAGAGCTAGAGGGCTTCACTGGTGAATTCTGTCAAACATTTAAACATCAACCAACTCTGCCCAAATTCTTCCAAAACACAGAAAGTGGAGGGATACTTCCCATCATTCTTTGAGGCCGGATTACCAACACCAAAGCCAGGTTCACAGGGAAACAAAAGACCAGTGTCTCTTAGGAAATCTAGAAGAAACAATCCTCAACAAAATACTAGCAAGCCAACTCCAGCGCCTATCAGCAGTCATACACCGTGCACAAGTGGCACCATCTCAAGAACACAATAGTATTTATTAGCCAGAATAAAAAGGAAAACTATGGCACAAAAAAAATCTGATGAGATTTAACACATTTTCATGACCAAAAATACTCAAAAAACTAGAAAGAGAAGGAAATTTCTTTGATAAACTTCTTAATAATGAGGACCTGCCAAGGTCACCACCATGTTCCCAAAGGTTTCAGCATCCAACTGGAAAAATAAGTCCCTGGGGTTTCTGAACACAATTTCTGAAAAATGAGCAGAAACACATCCGGAGTATCTGACAGAAACAAAGCACTTTAACACCTCAGACACCCAGTCACAGGAGGGCGAACGCACAGTTTCCACTCACACCCTGACTCCAACACTGATCGTCGGAATGTAATGAAGAAAGTCTTGGAGCCTCTCCCAGCTGCAACACCTTTTTCCCTTTTCTAAAACAAAGACTGAATAAGGAGACCCACGAGAAATGCCCAGAACGGGGTTGGGCGTGTGAACACTATCGTCATTAGCTAGCAGCACTAATTAAACAGTGCTGCCAGGAAAGGAGTCACTTACATGGACCAATTCTTCATCATTTCGAGCAGAGTAAATAGCAAACCTCCTTTCCAGGGTCGTCTGCAGGCTCTCCTGCTCATCGGTCGACAGGTCTGCATTAACTGTGAATGTTGCAATGAACCTGGAGAGAGAGCAGGCATTTTCTGCACCACAGGTCAAGGTGGAGGGGAACTCAGTCCTTTTACAGAAGATGGTCAGAAGGGAATGTCTCAGAAGGCAGCCAGCTGTGAGTCTCACTCCCTCTGCCCAAGTCTCCCAGCCTGATTCGGCTAACTCGTACTGCAGACCAGCCCCGATTTCACATGCCTTCCCTGGGGCATCTGCCCAGATCCTCCATCTGAGACTAGTCCCAAATCCCCATCACACTCTCCCAGAGCACCTGTCACACCATGCTAACTCCCTAGGGGTGTCTGTTCCCTCACTCGCCCGGGAGCTCCTAGGAAGCGGATGATGTCTGCCCTGTTCTGTCTTCAATGTCCATCCCCTGCCTGGCACACAGGACCAGGGCAGGTCTGTGTAAGAGCCTGCACCCCTCGCCCACCACCCTACCACCCTCCCCCAGGAGATGCACCGATCCTCTGTGAGGCACAGTGGTACAGGCCTAGGCCCTACCATTTCACAAGGTTTGACAGGTAAAAGGTGTCCACATCCTGAGGAGGCACTTTGGTGAAGTAAGTAGGGACGATGGAGAGGCCAATGGCCAGCAGATCTGGCTGGGCGCAGATGCTGTTTCGGTAGAAGCCATTCGCTAGCAGGCACAGAAGGTGAACCTGGGGCGAGAGACACAGGGAGGCATAGACAGATGGGCCAGAGTAGAGGAGCATTTGCGGCCAAACTAAAAGACACTTTGTGGACAGGAGCTATTCGCGGTCATCTCTCCACAGAGGGATGGGAAACACTAATATCAGGTATTTCCTAAGACACTGTCTTTCACACTCTTTTCTCTGCAGACAGTCAACACTCAAGAAACAATCAAATCTCAGAGCTTTACAATACAAACGTTTGTTAAAAGGCCTTGTTCTGCAGAGCGCATGCTAAGGGACTCACAGGTGAGATGCGACAGTGTCTGCGTTCGCTCCAAGACGAGCAAGAGAAAAGCCGGTGGGAGAGAGAAGAGGGAGCAAGAGCGACTGCAAAGCCCCGTTCCCTTGACTTCCCCATGGCGGGCCCTGCCCACTCTCAGTCTGCAACAACCTGGGGTCTCCTTCCCTCCCCTCAGACATGGCTTGTAGCCTTCCCCTTCAGAATCGCCCTTCCAGAGCCGGGCACGGTGGCTCGTGCTTGTAAGCTTCAGCCTATGAAGCGGCCGGGGCCAGGGATCGCGGTTCAAGTCCCGCCTGGGGCCCGTAGTGAGACCTGGTTCCAAAAAAACAGCTGGGCGTGGTGGCACACGCCTGTAATCCCAGCTACCTGGGAAGCTGAGGCTGGGGATGGCTTGAGTCCGTGGTACCCCGGGCA
>PVHY01018510.1:0-29106 GCA_004024945.1 Uropsilus gracilis
CTTCCTTCCTTCCTTCCTTCCTTCCTTCCTTCCTTCCTTCCTTCCTTCCTCCCTCCCCCCCTCCTCTTTCTTCTTATTCAAAAGAATAAGAGATTGCTTTCAACCACCCTATGTGAGGTTGTTTAAACATTACCAAGCAGCGCTTGGGCTCCAGATGGTAGGCGGGAGGGGAACCCCAGTTTCTGTAGAGACTGAACTCACCTAGAACAGCCAGGTATTGAAATGAGTGTAATGGAGCAGATGGAAGCAATACTTTAGACTGGACCATTCTTCGTAAGACTTAAGCAAGTTGATGGCTCACTAAGAGAAAATCAGCCTTCTTATTAAGTTCATTTCTAAACAATTTTTATGCTCCTATCACAGACCAGATCTTACACTCAAAAGTTGGTCTTGCAATTTTTGACAAACCTAAACCATTTGTATAAACATTTGTTAGGAAGGCAAAAAAAAAAAAAATCTGGACGTACACTGGCTGGTGTTTCTTGAACTCACTCATACTTTAATACTTTAACATCTCTATTTCTAAGTCCACGATGAGCTAAAACTTCGCAAAAGTCTACTGATCATGAACTTGAATGCTGTAGTAAAGTCAAATTGCTATTAATATTTCTAACATTTTTGCTTAATTTCTAGGTTTAGCTCATGGTGGACAGTTTAGACACTGGCACTAGTCTGTGGATGATGCTTTGGGTAGCTGTGTTTGGAGTAACTCTCCTCTGCTTGTCCTAATCTGTGACTCCTCATTTTTACTGTTCCCTACTATCTGGGACTCACAGTCATACTAGGCCCTCCTTTCTGGTTCAATTACTGCAAAACTCGTTCAAAGCAACTGTTGGATATTTCTCCTTTGTACCATACACCCCTCTTTCAGAATAGTCTATTACCAGGCCCTGTTTGGAGTCCAGCCCAAAACCACAAAGAAAACCTTGGGTATTTTGTTACAAGTGATTCAAGAACCACTGTTTGAGAATAAATGAAGGATTTTAGAAGGAACCATAAGGCTAGATTTCTAAGCATGGCAGGCAGTTATGACCGCTTGGTTTAGGCCCCAGACACTACAGCAGTCCATATCATCAAATGAAGTCATATTGCCCTCCCTGTAGGCTTCCACATTCCAGGTTCATTCCGTCTTTATGGTTCAGTAAGGGGAGGGACATGGATATAGTAAGTGTTGCATTACTAAATTCATCTGTTTTTAAAGTTTTTATTTCTTTAAAATTTTTAAAAATTTATTTTCTTTATTTTTAAAAAATTTTACTTATATATAAATTTCATGTCTTTTGTAATCCCAGGGAGTCACCTAACCCACCCTCCCCACTGCTCCCCCCTTTCCCCCCCTGCCCCAAGTTGTGTGCTTCAGTTTGGTGGTTAGCTTGTTTGGAATTTTCCTCATGGCTTTTGTTAATTTTCCCCCCTATATCCCATATATTAGTGAAAACATTTGGTTTCTGTCTTTTTCTTTTTGACTTGTTTTGGCTAATATGATTTCTTCTAAGTACGTCCATGTTATCATAAAATCATCAAATTTCTCATTTTTAATTGATGAGTAATATTACATTGTGTATATATATATATATATATATATACCACATTTTTTTTTTCATCCAGTCCTCTGTATTGGGGCATTTAGGTTTTCAGGTTGCTTCCAAGTCCTTGCAATTATAAATAGTGCTGCAATAAATATCTGAGCATGGTGTCCTTGTGTACCCACATTGAGATCTATTTTCAGTAGATGCCCAAAAGAGCACCTGCTAGGTCAAATGGTCGTTCCGTTTTCATTAATTTGAGGGTCCTACACACAGCTTTCCATAGAGGTTGGACCAGTTTACATTCCTAACAGCAGTGTAAAAGTGTTCCTTTCTCTCTTCACATCCTTGCCAGCACTTGTTGTTGCCTGTTCTTTGGATGTGGGCCATTCTTACTGGTGTAAGGTGGTATCTCATTGTGGTTTTGATTTGCATTTCCCTGACTGCTAATGACATTGAGCAATTTTTCATGTGCCTGTTGGCCATTGTATTTCCTCTTTGGAGAAGTATCTTTTTAGTTCTCCCCATTTTTTTTGATTGGGCTTCTTGTTTTGATATGGTTTAGTTGTGTGAGTTCCTTGTGGATCTTCATTATAACACCATTATCACTCTTGTGGAGGACAAAAGTTTTTTCCCATTCGGTTTGGCTTTTTGTCTTTTTTGTTGTCTCTTTTGCTATACAGAAGCTTTTTAGTTTGATGTAGTCCCATCATTTTTCCCTTCATTTTTTTGCCATCTGTTGATGGGTCCAGAAAGGGATTTCTGAACTGTGATTCATGGAGGGTTTTGCCCAAATTTTTCTCTATGTATATTATGGTTTCAGGTCTGATATTTAAGTCTTTTATCCATTTTGAGTTGATTTTTTTACATGGTGTGAGGGAGTTGTCTTGGTCCATTTTTTTGCATGTCTTAGTCCAATTTTCTCAGCACCATTTATTGAAGAGGCTATCTTTGTTCCAAGGTAAGTTTTTCACTCCTTTGTCAAAGATTACTTGACTAAATATGTGTGGTTTTATTTCTGGGCACTCAATCCTGTTCCATTGGTCTGATTGTCTGCTTTTTTTTTAACCAGTGCCAATCTGTTTTAATTATTATGGCTTTGTAGTATAGTTTGAAGTTTGGAATTGTAATACCTCCATTCTCTTTTTTTCTGGTCAGGAGGCTTTTTGATATTGGAGGTCTTTTGTTATTTCATATGAATTTCAGTAATTTTTGTACTATCTCTTTAAAATCTGTCATTGGGAGTTTTATCGGGATTGCATTGAATCTGTAGATTGCTTTTGGTAGGATGGCCATTTTGATGATATTAATTCTTCCAATCCATGAGCAGGTAATGTCTTTCCATTTCATTATGTCTTCTTTTATCTCTATTAGCAGTGTTTTAAAGTTTTCTTTGTATAGTTCTTTCACGTGTTTTGTTAGGTTTATTCCCAGGTGCTTAATTGTTTTTGGTGCAATGGTAAATGGGATGTTTTTTCTAATTTCTTCTTCTATTTGGCTTTTAGCATATAGGAAAGCTACTGACTTCTGTTGTTGATTTTTTATCCTGCTAACTTACTGAACTGGTTTATTATTTCAAGCAATCTTTCTGTGGATTTTTTTGGGTTATCTATATAGAGAATCATATTATCAGCATATAACAAGAGCTTCAGTTCCTCTTTTCCTATTTGTATCCCTTTTATGTTTTTCTCATGCCTTATTACTTAGCACAATATTAAAGAGTAGTGAGGATAGTGGGCATCCTTGCCTGGTTCCAGATCTTAATGGGAATGATTTTAGTTTTTCCCCATTTAGGGTGATGTTTGCTGTAGGTTTGTCATAGATGGCTTTTATTATGTTGAGGTAAATTCCTTTAATCCCTAATTTTTCAAGGGCTTTTATCATGAATGGATTCTGGACTTTGTGGAATGCTTTCTCTGCATCTATTGATATTATCGTGTGGTTTTTGTTTTTCTCTTTGTTGATGTGGAGTATTATGTTAATTGATTTCTGGATGTTGAACCATCCTTGTGCCCCTGGAATAAATCCCACCTGGTCATGGTGAATAATGCTTTTTTAAGCATTGTTGGGTTCAACTTGCCAGGATTTGTTTAAAATTTCTGCATCTGTGTTCATTAGGGAAATTGGTCTATAGTTTTCTTTCTTAGTACTGTCCTTATTTGGTTTTGGTATGCATGTGATGTTTCTTCATAGAATGTTGATTGGCAGTTTTCCTTCTTTCTCAATATTTTGGAAAAGCTTTAGTAGTGCAGGCATTACTTCATCTTTGAATGTCTGGTAGAATTCATTTGTAAAGCCATCAGGTCCTGAGTTCTTGTTTTTAGGTAGAGTTTTGATGACTGCTTCAATTTCACTGCTTGTGATTGGTTTATTTAATTTCTCTTATATCTTCTTTGTTATATTTTTGATAGTTGTATCTTTCTAAGAATCTGTCCATGTCATCCAGGTTGTTGTATTTATTTCCATATAGTTGTTGATAGTAATCTCTTATTATCCTTTGGATTTCTTTTGTATCTGTTGTAATTTCTCCTCTTTCATTTGTGATTCTGTTTATTTGAATTTTCTCTCTTCTTTCCTTTGTGAGCTTTGCAAGGGGCTTATCAATTTTATTTATATTTTCAAAGAACAAGCTTCAGAATTTGTTGATTTTCTGGGTAGTCTTTTAGTTTCTATGTTATTTCTTCTTTTATTTTTGCTATTTATTGACTTCTGCTGGGTTTTGGATTTTTTGAAGCTTTTTTTCTAATTTTTGGAGTTGATAGATTAGGTTGCTTTCTGGTTAGTTTCTTGGTTTTTGATGTAGGCCTGTATTGCTATGAACCTTCCTCTTAGGTATGCTTTTGCTGTGTTCCAGACATTTTGAAATGTTGTGTCTCCTTTGTCATATGTTTCAAAGAACATTTAAATTTCTTCAGTTAACCATTCTTCATTTTGTAGCATCTGGTTCAGTCTCCAAGTGTTTGATGTTCTTCTTTTTTCTTTTCATTATTGATTTCTAGTTTGATACCTTTATGGTCTGAGAAAAAAGTTGGTATGATTTTAATCTTTGTATATTCATTCATGGTTTCCTGGTGGCCTAGTATGTGTCATTTTTAGAGAATGATCCATGTGCATTTGAGAAGAGGGTATATTCTTTTCCTTGTGTGTGCAGTGTCCTATAGATAGATAGATCCAATTTGTCTAGGTCTTCTTTTAAGGCTTTTGTGTTCTTTTGTAGCTTTTGTTCTTTCATCTGTCCTTTGTTGAAAGTGGGGTATTGAAGTCTCCTAAGATATGTATTTTCATCAATATTTGTTTTCAGTTTTCTTACTAGCTCTCTTATGAATCAATGTGCACCCTCATTTGGTGAGAATATGTTGATAATTGTTATGTCTTTTTGGTTGGTTGACCCTTAAACCATTGGGTAATAATCTTATTTATCCTTTGTTACTATTTTATTTTGAAATCTGCTTTGTCTGCTATAAGAATGGCTACTTCTGCCTTTTTTGGTGGACCGTGTCTTTTAGAATTGTTTTCCATCCTTTTACCTTCAATCTCTGCTTGTCTTTTGGGATCAGATGTGTTTCTTGGAGGCAAGAGAATATTGGATTCTATCTTTTAATCCAGTCTGGAACTCTGTGTCTTTTGATTGATGAGTTTAGTCCCTTGACATTTAGAGTAATTATTGATGTTTGAGGTTCTAACATTTGGTTTCTGGTGGTCATTTGGGGTTCTGTTTTAGTTTCTTTCTTTTCTTTTTATTATTTGCTCTTTTTATTCTTCTGTGGGTTTTGGTGTTAGGGCTTCTTGCAGTCTTAAGAGTTCTTGAAGTGCAGTCTTAGAGTTCTTCAAATGGGGGGTTGGTGGTAGCAAATTTCTGGAGGCTTTGTTTGTCTGAGAAGGTTCTAATTTCTCCTTCATAAAGGAAGGACAATTTTGCTGCATACTCTTGGTTGGCACTTTTTGTCTTGGAGTGTTTTGAAGATGTGGCCCCATTCTCTCCTTGCTTGGAGTGTCTCTTCTGAGAAATCTGAGGTCAGTCTAATGGGTTTTCCTTTGTAGGTTATCTTTATCCTCTCTCATTATTCTTATAATTTTTTTCTTTATCTTCGGCTCTTGAAAGTTTTACTACAATGTGTCTTGCTGTGTTTTCTTCTTTCATTAAAGTAGTTTGGTGTCCTTTTTGCTTCCTGTATGTCTATTTTAATTTCTTTCTTCAGGTTTGGGAACTTCTCCTTCATTATTTCATGGAAAAGACTTTCATATACTGTCTTTGTCTTCTCCTTCTGGGATTCCAATTACTTTTATATTTGTTTTCTTAAGGGTATCTGACAGATCCCTGATTTTTCTTCTGTCTTCTTACTTTGTTTTTCTCTCTCTTTCTTCATCCTCTCTACTTCTGTATCCTCTAGTGTGCTGATTCATTCTTCTATTTCTTCTAATTTGTTTTCATGGAGTTTTCCCTGCATTTTTTAGCTCTTCTATCGCTCTTTTTATACATTGTATCTCCTGCAGCTTCTTAATTAGGGCTTTAATTTCATTTTTCTGTTTGTCAATGATATTGCTCATTTTGCTGCATTCTTTTCTATATTTTCTGCAACTTCTTTTAGTTCATTGAAAACTTCTAACCTCTTGTTTTGCCATTTCCCCCCCCTCTTCCTTGGGCTCTGTGAGTGTTTTTATCACACTGATTCTGAATTCTTTGTCTGACATATAAAGCATTTCTTCCATGTCATCCATGTTGGTTTCTGCAGATTGTTTATCCTTTGGTGGTGAGTTATTTTTCTTAGGGCTTGCTTGAGTATTTGTATTCTTCCTCCTTCCTGTGTTTTCCTTTTGGACTTGCTCTACATATTGAGTAACTATTGCTCTAGTATTAGATGGCATGTTGAAGCCTATCTAGTTGTGATTAATTCTGCCTTTGTGCTTTTGCTGCTATGGTGATTATATCTTGTTTCTGTTGGCTATTTTGAGGACAAGTTCCTTTTCAGAGAGTGGATGTGGTGAATAGATGTGGTTTCTATCGTATTGTTTGTCTTCTTTCTTTGTTGTTTCTCTTCTTTTAGTTTGATGGGTATTAAATATTTTTAATGCCTCTGTGAGCCTAGGGTTTGTCGTATAAACCTTTTTCACTGGGGTGTCTTGATGCTCTTGGGTAGTGAGTGTCCTTGGTTCTCTAGTCTGCTTCTGGGTTAATGGGTGCAAGCTCTTCTCAATCAAGTTGAATTTCCCTGGGACAGTAAAACTCAGTCCGAACAGTAGAGGCCCATTCAGTTGCAAAGCTTGCCACCCCACCCTATCCCCAGGTGTGTTACTTTGTCAACTGGAGGTAGTAGGTGCTGGCTGGAGCCCTCACCTGAGCTCCACGGGGCTGCTGGGGTGCGAGTTCTTCACTGCCACATTGGATTTCCCTGGATGTTTTTAAAGTTTTAATCTCTGGTTTTACTGTGACTCTATGCCTAATATCACAATCAGACTCCCCCGCCCCTCAGGCCCATGATTGTTTCCCATCCTAATACTTTTTCTACAGTAAGTGGGTCTTTGCATGAGTTTTTCTTTTAGTGGGTCTGCACTTCTGCAAGTAGCAGAACCTGGTAGAAGGGCAAATGATAAGTCAGAAGTCCACTGGATATTAGGTCAGAAACATTATGTTCAAGCTCAGAATAACTAAAATACACACTTTTGTGAGTTAGCACAAATCTTATCTTTTTTTTGAGCTTCCATTTCTCTTTTAAGCTGCAAAACTGGGATTCTGATGCCTAATTCACTGGGTTGTTTTGTTGTTTCAGTAAAGTGTTGGATGCAAAATCACTTTGACATAGTAACGTGCTGGGTCAAGGCCAGATGTGGTGGCTGTCATTGCTGTACTCATCATCTCCTCTGGCAGAGAGAAGAGCATTAGGTTGTCCCTCCTCTGAATCTTCAGGGGGAATGGAAGAAAGGATCCAGGAGTCTGCAGTAGAAAGCCACAGAGAGACTCAGGTCCAAGTACTTAGTGAGAACAATATGAGCTTGTTCTGAAATTTGGTCAGTTAACCACAGAGTGGAAAACAGGGCAGAGGCCTGAGCATAGGAGGGAGTTAGTTGTCAGACAATATCATGAAGTGATATGAGATGCTATTCATTGTGTCATGTAAAGTTGGAACTGAGTCTACCTCACAAACTGATTTAATAGCATTTGATATGGAAAAAGTCAGTTTTATTTCCCTGAAAGCCACCAATTCTTTCATAATTGCAATTAAAAACTCTTCTCTAATAAGCTAGTCTTCTATATAAATTTTACTTGAAAGAAAACCTTCTGAAGGACATCTAGCCATCTATCCAAATGCGGGACTCAACTAGTTTACCTCTCTTCTTTCAATTTCTAGAGAGAAATGTATCAGGTTTACAAAAAAGGATTCAGTCAGCATCATCAGGGGGAAATTACATTGCAAGTGCCAAATGCCGACCCTGTTGGCATTACAGAGAATGATCTAATAAGCTGGGACTAGGTTAGTGAGAAAAATATAACAGTCATCTGTGGTGGCCACCCTAAAAGAAGAACTTTCCACCATAACCTGAGCATTTTCAAGGTTCTGATACACATCAGGTACAATATGTCATTTAATATTCACAACTACCCAATGAGGAATGTTATTAGGCCCAATTTGGGACAAGAGAGCTAGAATACTAAGAGGTTATAGTTTATCCAAAGTCATATATAGTAAATGGTGGAGTTGAGCTTGAACTCTGTTTTATTGGCTTCAAAATTTCCCCTGTATGCTGCCTAGAAAGTCTTTTCTTTTTCTCCTTTCCTTTTGCCTCCTTTTTTTTCACTCCCTCTCTCCCTCCCTCTGTCTCCTTAGTACTGAGCAAGAACTGCTAATGGAAGATCAGTAATGTTGCTAAGAGCAAACTCCACATTTCTACAAGTCCATTCTCATTACTCTCTTTGATGACATTTTAGTCTAAAGCAGAATAGATGAGTATAATTCTCCATGATATACCACTGTGTCCTTAGTGTCTAGAAATTTCAAACATGTTTCTTAGATCAATGGCAGTTCAACATCCATTTACCAAGAGTGCAAAGGACTATGGTATATAGAGGAACTGGAATTTTGGACATACAAACTAATTTTGTTAAGTGAGAGATAGTGCTTTATTTTGTCCAGTGGGTCAAAAGCATTTTTAATTTTCATGACCAAAGGTCCTTACAGTTTAGGTCTATCTAGAGATAGAAAGATATAGTGAATAAATATAGCCATTTATTTATAAAAGAAAACACATCTAGACAATTGTCAATACTTCGCTTAGAAACTTGCCTATCTCAGAAAGTCAGGTCATTACTAACATATCTAGACAGTAAAGAGAGTTTTTTTTGAGGAATGAAAAAAGGCAAGCAGATCTGAAAATAACCATAGATATAATATTGATAATCATAATCATCATCTTTAGCATTTTGTTAACTAGTCTGTAACATGGCCCCTGAATGATTATCATTTCCTGGTGTTCAGATCCATATATATATATATATTCCCATAGTGAATAGACTGAGTTATATGCAACCAATAAGATATCATAAAAATGACAGTATGACTTCCTAGGCTATATCATAAAACATAATGAAGTTCTACCTTGTTCTCTCTTATGTTCGTTACTCTGAAAGAAGTCTGCTCTTGAGTACTGTCACTATATGGCACTCTGGTAGAGAGGAGGGCTGTGTGGTAAGGAACTGAAACTTCTTTTCCAAATCCAACTACAACTTGCCATTCATGTTAGTGAGTTACTTTCAAAGGTGATTCTCTGGTCTCCCTCAAGCCTTCTGATAACAATCGCCTGGCTGGTATCTCAATTGCAATCTCATGAGAAATACTGAGCCAAAATTACCCAACTAAGCTGTTACTAGATTTCTGACCTGCATAAACTATTTGATATAATAAACATTTATTGTTGTTAGAAACTGGTAAGGTTTGGGTAATCTGTCACAGAGCATTGAAATCACAGTATCAACTATTTATAATCTACTATGGGTCATGCACTTTACTATACTAGCTACTTTACATATACTGCATTTAATATACATAAATGTCTCAGTACTATTATCATCTCGATCTTTTATAGAGGATGAAATGGAAGTTAGGGATGGAAAAATTAACAATCTTTTCAAGGTCAAAATGTACGTAGAAAAGGTAGAATTTGAACTGTGTGTACAACAGACCCTTTGAAAATCTACCAATATCCTATTGTTGCACACATGCATGTTACTTAAATAGGCAAATAAAACAATAAAAATTGCATAGCATATGCCTGTTTTGTGGTCACTTAAAACTCATTACAAAATGTGTACTTCTGACTATAATTAATTACATGACAACAAATTGGATAACTAGAAGAAATGGATCAATTAATAGAAACATGCCAATACTAAATCAAAAGAAATAGAAAATCTGAAATAGCATAATAACTATGAAGTAATGATATAAACCTCTCAACGAGAAACACAAGATCAAATGGTTTGACTGGTGAATTTACCAAACATTTAAAGGAAAATTGATATTACTATTTAAAAATTGAAGAAGAAGGAACAGGGAACACTCCTAAATACACTGACAGGGCCAACATTACTCAAAGACGGTCTCAAAAATTTGTATAACATTGGAACATACTACAACATAATAAAGACCATGCATGACAGACTTGACAGCTAATACCACACTTAACTGTGAAAGGTTGAAAGCTTTTACTTGAAAATCAGGAACAAGATAAAAAGTCCACTTCTACCATGCCTATTCAATATAATATTGGAAGTCCTACTCAGAGCAATTGGGCAGAATAAACAAACCAAAGACATTGAAATAAAAAAGGAAGAAGTAAAAGTGTCTCCACAGATGATATGTAGAATATCCCAAGGCCTCTACAAAAATTGTTAGAGTAAATGAAAGCAGCAGGGTACAAAGTCAATATACAATTAGCTGCCTCTCTATATACTAGCAATGGATTGACTTACAGAGAAATAATGAAAACAATTCTATTTACAATAGCATCAAACATAATAAAATACTTGTAAATAAGTATTATGTAATTATACATTTTATTATTATTTAACTGAAGAGGTGAAAGTCCATATACTCAAAACTTTAATATATTAATGAAAGAAAGTAGTTTTAAAGAAAGTAACTTTAATATGTTAATGAAAGAAAGTTAATGAAGATGATACAAATAATTAGAAATATATCTTTCATTCATGGACCAGATGAATTAATACTTTTATAGATGTCTATACTACTCAAAGTCATCTATAGATTTGGTGAAATTACTACTAAAATTTCAACAGCATTTTCCACAGAAATAAAAAACATAAATCCTAAAATTTGTCTGAAACCACAAAAGACCTTATATAGCAAAAGAATTATGAGAAAGGCAAACAAAACTGCAGATAATACACTTCTGATTTTAAATTGCACTATAGAACTACAGTATGGTATTGACACATAGGCAATGGAACAAAGATATACACACACTGTTAACTACACACATATACAGTAAACTGATATTTGACAGGGAAGTTAAGAAAACTTAATGGTGGAAAGATTGTTTCTTTAATAATTATACTGGAGAAACTATGTAATCACATGCAAAAGAATGATTTTAAGTAATCAGAAAAATTAACTCAGTATGGGTTAAATTTAAAATGTAAGGATCTATAAAACTCCTAAAAGAAAACTGTAAAAAGTCTACATGAAAACAGGGGAAATATTACTTGGCATTTATCTTAGAAATAATTTTTAATAATTGTTTGAAAACAAACAAGTGACAACTACATCAAATTAAAAGGTTCTTCACATCAAAAACAATAAATTTAAAAGACAACCTACAGAATGAGAGAAAACTGTTGCAAATTATATCTTTGTTAAAGGGTTTATATTATATATATATAATATATAATAATGTATATAATATATATGGAACTTATGCCACCCAAAAGCACAAAAAAGCAATCTATCTGATTTTTAAATGGGCAAAAATTCTGAAAATATCATATAGTTTTCTAAAAGATATACAATGAGTTCTCTCAGTATCATCAGTAGGTTCTTAGAAACTGACTTTAGCAAATGAATATATAAGGAAACCAGATTCTCAAGTAGTATAATGTCATTTTCTTCAATGTAGGCTAGGATTGTTTTTTACTCATCAATATTATAATTAAACCATGTTCAATGAATTAATGTTGTTCAAAGATCTGCTGTATACAAATACCAATAGGTAAATGAAAAGATAAAGAAAATGTAAATGGAAAATACAGTAAAACATTATCTTAATATGAGTATTATAAAAAGATAAGAGATAACAAGTATTGCCTAGGATAGGTAGAAAAGGGAACATCTGTGCACTGTTATTGCATATGTAAATTAGTACAACTTCTGTGGAAAGTAATATGGAGGTTCCTTAAAAAAATAAAAGTTGAATTACTATAGGATCTGGAAATCCCACTTCTGGGTATATGTCCAAAGGAAATGAAATTACTGACTCTAAGAGATATCTGCACCTGCTGTGTTCATTCATTTATAAAAACTAAGGCATGATAGCAACATGTGTGCCCATGAATGAATGAATGAATGAATGAATGGATAAATAAAATGTGATATATACATACATATACAGGCATAACCACAGAACCCCACCCTCTGGAATATTATTCAGCCACAAAGAGTAAGACAATTCTGCCATTTTTAACATGGGTGAAACTTGATAGCATTATATCAAAATAGATGAATCAAGAGAGATAAATATTGATTTTAGTTTTATGTAGAAAAAAGAATTTGAATTTATACAATCTCTGTAGATTAGTAGTTATGTGGGGATTAATGGTTGCTGTGAAAGTTTACAAATGTCCACTTATAAGATGAAAACTAGTAATGACCTACTCACAGAATGAGAATAGGTTCCTCTGGGACTTCTGGGTGAGTCTCTTGTTTTTTTTCCTACCAGACTAAGATCTGGAAGATGTAAAGGTTTCAGCTGCTATCTTGAGATATATGTGCTCTGGGTATAGAGTTAACATTGAGTTAGCTGAATAAAGAGGATGAGAAAAACAGACTGGATCTTATAAATACTGTATCAAGATGTGCAGAACGACAGATATATTTTGGGACTATCTATTTACATGAACCAATGAATTGCCTATATTTGCTTAAGCTAATTTAGATTGTGATTAAAGAATCCTACATAGTTTCTGTACATTAATTTTTGCCTCTCATGCTTTGAATTCTAGTTCTCTTAGTTGAGGGGCCTGAATTGATGACCGAGGTTTTACCAACTCCTTCCTGACATGACCTCCTTCATGCTCATCAGTTATTTTGGATTACCATACCTGTAATTATGCCTCACTTTTCAAATGGGACCTTCAACTTTTCCTTTCTCATTAGCCTCTTCACTTGAGTCCTGGGATATATATGATAGCCTCTACAGATTTCTTGGACAAATATCCTACAAACAAACTACTTTGTCTCCAAGAACAAACATGTTTTTCCCTGCCTTTATATGATTCACAGAATCTAGAGTTTGCTTAACTAAATGATTTGAGTAATATCCAATGCTGATGCTTATCATTACTGATTTGAGAGATGAAGGTTGGGAGATGGAAGTGGTAATGTAAACTGATAACACCTTTCTGGAAAATAAGTTCACAATAAGATTTGATAAGCCCTTAAACATATTAATGCTCTTTGGTCTAGTAATTCTACTTCTAAAATATTCAGGACAAAATATTTTGCAAAAATAAAAACCTTTTACACAAATAACCTTATGGTAGAATTACTTGTAAGTGAAAAACATCTGGCAATAACTCAAAGTTACAATAGGACATTTATTTTTATAGACTGGGGTACATATAAACAAAATACTAGAGTTCTTAAAAATAAGTACATCTTCAAAGTGGCCATAAAGTTCTCATGGATCTAGTGATTCTAGCTTTAGTAACCTATCTTAAGACAATAACCCAAAATGCAGACTATATATTATATATATATGTTGATAAATTATTCACAAGAATCAAGTTAAATACCCAGCATAATAGTCATGGGAATATGCTTCTGTTGTTATATTAAGCAATAATCTGAATAAAATTTTATATTCCATATGATCTCAACTATGTAAAACAAAATTATACATGCTTAGGAAAAAAGGCAAATAAGTAAATGTGTTAAAATATTAAACAGTGATTGCCTCTGGGAGATAGCTGATTCTCATCTTTATAACATCTCTGTGTTTTTTAAAATTTGCACCATGAGCATAAGCAATTTTTTAAATAGAGAATGTTATTATATAAAGATGGTAAGCATGTTAACTACATAGCAATATGAAGGTTGTTTATGAAATAATGTTAAGCGAAAAAAGATGTATATAAAAACATACTGTGATTGCAATTATGTAAAAATGTTTCTGTGTATAGACAAGAATAACTGAAAGGGAAAATGTATAAATAGAATTAGGTTTTGTATTATGCTAAGACTGTGGAACTAGGAGTAATTTATTTTTCTTCTTTAAAGATTTCTTTAAACTTATTGTAATGATGTGCATGCATTTTTTGTACTCTCCTCACTATGCACATTCACTGTGTTCTTAAGTTTCTGGCTGTGAGTCCAGGAATCCTCTGGCTCGATATCACTCCAGTCTTAGTCACTCAGCTGGCTTCACAGGCCTTGCATTGGTTCTAAAAGTGACTGCAGGTTTGTTGTCAATATTAATTCAGCCTGACTTTTGGCTAAAAGAAATCTTTAGTCCTTCTTTCAATTGACAAGGTGGACTCTAATTGTATAAAGTCCAAAGTTGTCATATAATGACCAGCAAGTTCAGGCTACTGAATAGGTACAAATCTATTTGTAACTTCCCCCCTAAAATTTTCTATGATAACTTAGGAAACCATTCATCTCTTCAAGATGCAGCCTATTAAATGGAAAACCTCAGGAACCTTGATGACCCTGACATTCCAGGTTCTCCTTATCCATAGCAAAGTGAGTCAACTTGTGCCTGTCTGGGAAAGAAGGCTCAATGGGCCAATATAATAATGAAATGATATTTATATGTATCAATGGAAAAGACAAAGGATTTATAATCACACAAATCTAGCTCTGAATCATGATTCCATCACTTACTGTGTTCATATGGATTATTCACGTAATAAGGTACACCTTTATTTTCTCACATGCAAACAAAAAAAAGTATCTGTCAAATTGCTGTCGTTTTGGTCCATACCATCAAAAATCTATGACATTTGACAAGGGTGCTAAGATAAATCAATGATGAAAACAATCTTTTTAAAAACTGGTGACCTTATATAAAAATTGACTCATAAGATTATATTTTTGTGAACCTAGTTAAGCAACATTTTCTTAGGTATGATATCTAAAATATGAACAACAAAAGAAGACAAATTGATCTTCATCAAAATTAAACATTTTTGACTTCAAAGAATATCAAACAAGTGAAAAGATGAGCCATAGAAGGAATATTTAAAAATCACATATTTAATAAAAGACCATGTATTCAGAATATATATTAAAAAAACTCTCACAACACAACAGTGAAAATACTCATACAGTTTAGTTAAAAATGAGTAAGGGGAAATAATTTAACCAACATATCTCCAATGAAAATACACATATGGTCAATAAGCACCATGGAAATGCATTCAATATGAGCCATTAGAGAAATGCAAATCAAGACCACAATGGCATACCATTTACTACCATTAGAATGACTATAATCAAAAGAGATAATAACAAGAGTCAGAGAGGATGTGGAGAAAATAGAAGCTTTCTTTATTGCTGATGGGAATGTAAAATGGACTGCTACTTTAGAAAACAGTTTGGCAGTTTATCAAAATGTTTGTTCTAATGGTTATCATATGACCAAGAATTCTTTTCCTAGGTTTAAACCCAAGAGAATTAAAAACACATGTTCACAACAAAACTTGTACGAAAGTGTTTGTAATAGCAGTATTCATAATAGACAGAAAATTGAAAACAACTGAGATGCCCATCAATAGATGAATGGATAAACAAACTGTGATATATCCATCCAATGGAATATTATTTAGCAATAAAAAGGAAAGAAGTACTGATACAAGCTACCTTGAAATTATTATGATAAATTTAAAATGATAGTTATAAAAGGCCACATATTGTACAATTTAATCTACATGCAATGTCTTGAAGAGGCTAATCCATAGAGGCAGAAAGCAGATTAGTGGTTGCCAAGACATAGGGGAAGGCAAAAATAGGGAGTCACCATTAATAGGTATAGAGTTTCTTTTGGGCTGATGACAATGTTCTGGGATCACAGGTAACTTTGCACAACTCTGAATATACTAAGAGGTATATTTTAGAGCTAAAAGTTGTGAAAGAATGAATTGCATGACATGTGAGTTATAGATTCAAAAAACCTACTATTTAAAACAAACTAGGGCCAGTACTTTTAAGTTGATGGTGGGAACAGAGAAATCTGGAAGCATGGTAAGATCTATTCATCATTGCAAATATTCTAATTCTTACTGTGGCACGCTTTCCAGAGGGAAGATTTTACATTTCTACCCTGCTGAATCTAGAGTGATCATCTGACTTGAGTTGACAGGGAAAATATGTAAAAAAATAATTCCTTCTAAAAAATTTTATGAGCAGATGAATGACTCGCCATTTGTTTCTCTCCCTTCTACCATAAGGCCCACATGGCAGGTGCTTTTAATATCTTCCTATACTTATTCTCCTGGCACTTAGGTGTGTACTTGTATATACGTTGAACTTCCAGTTGCTGAAAGTTGCAAATCTATCTTGAGAGTTTTTTTCTGGATACTGGAAACTGTCAGGTCCATTTAGTGCAATGGAATCATCAGAGAATTAACATCCCTACCTTCCCTCCCACTCCTCTGCATCTCAGAGGGTTATTATAAGGTTATTATCAGAGGCTTACTACAGTGGTATGGCTTATTATCTACCCTGATGCCCAGGGTTTCCCAGTAGAAATAAGTCCCAGGTGTCCTCAAAGTCCTCAAAGGTATGCAAGATAATGAACTTTTCTTGGTTTTGTTCCTTTTCCTGTATCACTTCCACCCCCACTCCTACCCCTTATAAAGTCTTTGGGATAATCTCTCCCCTGCCTACCCCCAAGATAATTTTTTTGAGACCTTTGTCTCAAGGCCTGCTTTTTAGGGAACTGAAACTAAGACATCCAGCAATGTTCCAAACATAGGATGCTTGCTTGACCGGATGTCAGAGTAAAGATGATATAGAACAGAGATTGATAGGGTGTGCTGCCCCCATTGTCTCCTGTTTAAGATTGCAGATTTCAAGAACAGGTATGCTAAAATGTGAGAATGACCTTAGTTGGAATTTCCCTTCAGGGAGATGCAGGAGGGAGGAAGGTAAAACAGGTTTCCTGGAAGGTGGGAAATCAAGGTATATAAAGGGTATGAAAACAAACAGAAGGATCAATTCCAGTATGGAGATTGGATAGAGAGAGAGATACAATGGAGGAGAGATGGGAATCAGCCATCTTGTAGAGTAAAGATATGAGCCATGTGGACTTGGCCATGTGGCCAAAGGTCTGGGGGCCTGCAGCCTTTGGCTGACCCAGACAAGCAGCATGCGGCTGAATGCAGTTAAGGAGTCTGCAGATTGAACTCGGTGTTGGAGTTTGCTTTGCTGAGTTTGACTGGTGTCTGGAAGAGGCCGTGCAAAAGTTAGGCCTGAGAAGAAAGTGAACTTTGCTGGTTCGGCACCATGGAGTTCCTGCTACCTGGAAGACAAGGATACACAGTGGGGAAGGAAAGGAGGAACAAGCCAAGGGAGCAGCCAAAGTAACATGTCTTCAAGCATCTGAAGATGAACTCTAACTGGACATTGGTGAGATGATCAGGACTGAGGGACTGAGGATTTTAGGCAATCTGGGGAAAGGACTTTAGACAATGCTGAGAAAGGTTTTGGACAATGTTAAGGTAATAGGAGTTTTACTTATGTTTCTTCTGTAGTAATTAGAAAATCACTTTGTTAGAAATAAATTAGCCTGCACTGATAGTCTTGCATTGGTTTGGTATTTTGGTTGAGAAGGGGATGGTGGAAATGGTGGGGATGGTGGAAAGAACCCACAAGAATTTAAACTGTGTTTTAAAGTTTTTTTTTTTTCTACTGCAGTTATTGGAGCTGAAAGCAGAGAGCAGCTGGCTGACTTTTGCATATCAATGGTAAAGACCTGCTTTGTAGAGAGAAGCAAGAAGAGGTGCTCAAGGTTAAGGTAAAGTTCAAGGTAAATGTACCGCTGTAGCCTGCTTCCTAGGGAGAGAAGCAGGCAAAGGTGTATCTACTTAAAGTTCAAGGTAAAGGTAAATTACTATTGGACTGCTTGGAGCCTGCTTTGTAGAGAGAAGCAGGCTTGTAAGTGTTTCAAGTTAAGTTAAAAAGTCTCTTCTTGGTTGCCCTGTTTCAAGATGACTCCAGTCCAAGGAAGAACATGCATCAAGAGTAAGAAATAAATTTTTGTTTTTTAAGCCTCTGCAATGTTGATGTCATTGTTATTTTGGCTAACTTGTCATGGCTTTTGAACTATGTATATCTTCATTTAGCAACTCTTATTTTAGGAATTTTTCCTAGAGATGCACACAAAAATCTTTATACAAGAATGTTTATTGTGTTGTTATTTATAATTAAACAATATATGACAATTTAATGTATAATAGCAAAATTATATATAATATAAATGTTTTTTTAGCTATATAAAATTCCCTCTTAGAGAATCCATAATATTGGAAAATATTCACAATGCATTCAAATAACATTGTTATATATCATTATACATTTATTTTTTAAATTATATATATGTTTACACATATATTTGTAAAACACAGTAGACCCTCTTCTCTGTCTAGCAGTAATGGTTTTATTTCTTTATGAGAAAAATACATTCTTATACTCTCTCCCTCCTACTGAATAAGTTCTTGGAGAATAAACTCTCTAAAAACTAAGGGGAAATGACTTCTGAGCAAAATGACTGAAAACTTCAAGTTCCAGTAAGTGCATTTATGGTGCTCAAATAGGAATACTGTATAGTTATGAAAAATAAATAAATTGTATACAGTTAGGCTTTATTTGATGACATATTTACATGAAGCTAAAGTATACAGTATAGTATGAAATGAAAGTATACATTTCAAAGGGTATGTGGTCCTGGGGTTATAGATTTTTACTATCTGGATGTAGAAGCAGGTGGTAGCAGATGAAATTTTATCTCCTATAAGATGATATAGATTGAAAGTATTCTATAGAGATGACTGGTCAGAGACAAGATATATCTTTTAAGAGCAGGGGTCCTCTATTATGAAAGGATGATAGAAAATCAAAAATTGCTTCCTGGGAGATATAGCCAATGTGCCATAACTGTGTAAAGATGAAAGAACTACAGCAATACAAGCTATTCTGCTAACTTTTGGTTATTATGATAGGGGGCGCCTACCCCCCTGGGTGTCATTGTCTCCTGTTTAAGATTGCAAATTTTAAGGAAGATATGCTAAAATGTGAGAATAGCCTTGATTAGAATTTCCTTTCAGAAAGATACAAGGGGGAGAAAGAAATAAAACAGGTTTTCTTTGTAATGTGATAATTCAGGTGCTGTTCCTGGAAAGTGGGAAAACAGAAAGAAGGATATATTAAAGAGGGTTGGAACAAAGAAAGGGATTCTGATTCTGCCATTTGTGGGATGAAGATGTGTGCCATGTGAGCTTGGCCATGTGGCCAAGGCCTAGGACCTGCAGCCTTTGACTGGCCCAGACTAGGAGTGTGTCTGTTAAAGGAAGTTAAGGAGTTTGGAGATTTGAACTCTGTGTTCGAGTTTGTTTTGCTGAGTTTGACTTGTGTCTAGGAGAGGCCATGTGAAAGTCAGGCCTGAAAAGAAAGTAAACTTTGCTGGTTCCAGTACTATAGAGCTTCTTTCTACTACCTGGAGGAGGACAAGGAGAAGATGACATGGAAGAATTGGAGCATGCCAAAAGAATATGTCTTTGAGCACATGGAGATGAACTCTGACTGACTGATGTTGGTGAGATAATCAGGACTGAGAGACTGAGGATTTTTAGATAATCTGGGGAAAGGGCTTTGGACAATGTTGAGAGAGGTTTTGTACAATGTTAAAGTTATTGGAGTTTCACTTACATGTTTCTTTTTGCAGTAATTAGGAAATCACTTCGTTAGAAATAAATTAGTCTGCACTTTGAGAGTCTTACTTTGGCTTGGGATTTTGGTGAGAAGGCTGGGATGATGGAAAGAACCGATGGAATTCTAAAAGGGTAAATTGAGGCAAACTAGTCTAAAGTTTTCTTTTTTAAGTCTGAGAGGGAGAGGAGAGAAGCTGATAGCTGATTTTTGCATACCAATAGTAGGTAAACAGTAAAAATGCTAATAACTGCTCTGAGCCTGTTTCCTAGGGAGAAGCAGGCAGAGGTGTTCATAGTTCAAGTCAAAAAATCTTTTTTTATTCTTTCCACCCAGTTTCAATTATATCTGTCATATACCTAATATTTACCATGTCTTGTGGTGAAGATGTGGGTAGAGTTAACTTAAAGACCACCATACTAGGATATGTAAACTTAATGGGAATCTGGTGGGGAGGAGGGCTGATTGTGTAGTGAGGAATTTAGGAATGGAAAGAGAGGAAAACAGAAAACTTCCTACTCAAAGTGATCTTTCAAATTGAATTTTAAAGTATATAAGGAAACTGACAAGTAAAGATGATGCCAAACAAAGCCAGCATTTATTATTTGGCTGGAGTTCACTCCCGATGAAACTTATTTTATAGATCAGCCAAAGATCATAACGGAGCACATTGGGGATAGTCAAAGAAACAAATGAAGACATTAGAACAGAATAATAAATTGTAAAACAGAATAGGCAGAAATAAAAACAGGTAAACCAAAACAAAATGAGAAATCTTGGAAATTAAAAATTTTTAGCTATAGAAATATTGGAAAAGACAGAAAATTGGGAAAGAAATGAAAAAAAGAGCCACGGAGTACCACTTGAAGAAGCCAAGATTTCCCAATAGAATAATCAAAGAAGAGAATAAAAGGGATTGGGTAAGAGTAGTATTTGTAGAAATAATTGGCCAATAACTTCTCAGAATTAAAGAAAATACACATACTCTCAGGTTGGAAAGTACTGTCAGAGAACCAAGCAGGGTAAATGGAAATAAACTTACACCAATGAAAAAACAGAACATTAAGATTAAAAAAAAATCTTGAAACATATTCAAGAAGTTATCTAAAACAGTTAAATAGTGGAATACATAATTACGAATGTCAGTAAAAAATGAAAAAGATCCCAAAGCAAAAAGGAAAGTTCTCCTTAAACTATTTGGTTTATAGCCATACTATAGTCAAAGAAGTATCAAATTAAGGATAGATCAAAATGATTGCTCATGACTCTTAAAATACCTAAAGGATTCACTTTAATAAGGTAGCTTAGGAAAAGCTTAGGATACAATAAACATGAGAATACAAAATTCATAAATTATGAAAAAAAGTGAATTATCCCTTAATAACGTTAATAGTACATTGTTTTTCCTTTCTTTTGCAAGATTTTAGTATTAGATCTACATAACAAGTAACTATGTGGTGACAGATTAGTGTTCGATAGGTGGTTAAAGCATGCCATGTCTATGACTGAAAGGATGATAGGAATTTGGAATAACTATCAAAATACTACACTAGGAAAATGGATGCTTAAGAATATATTCAAAGAGTAACCAGTTAAGTTTGGAAATAAAATTTATAGCTTCCAAATCTGCAGAATGAGTTTAAAAAGGATGGGATATATAACAGATACACTAAAAAAGGTAAGACAAAGGAAAAAAGGAAAAGAAATAATAAACATAAAATACAAATGTGAGGGTAGAATGTCCAAATATACTAGTAATTACAATAAATATAAATTATATTCAGTTGCCACAATACAGGGATTATTTGATTGCATTAAGTTTAATTCTACTTTTAAAAGATAACCACACAGGGAAAGGGAGAAGATGTTGCTATGTCTTTACCAATGAACGGAACCGATTATAATGAAGAATTGTAAATAAGGCAATGTGGAATAAGCGAAAGAATAGTAGACCAACAAAATAGTATGAAGAGCCCAGAAATATTTTGTGTATTGTAAAATTGATATAACACAGATGTGTAATTGCTAATAGGTAGTAGAAAGGATAGACTAATTATTATATGGTGCAGATACCACACAAAATAATTAAATGTCTAGCTCTTATTATACATAGCATTCAGTCCTAAATGAGATAAATACTCCATCTTGTGCAAAACTTGATAATTTCTAGAAGTAAATATAGGAAAATGTGATGGCCAGGTGGGGGGGATTTCTTTAATAAGTCACAAAAGTGAAGCTTTTAAGGGGAGAAACTGAGAAATTAAACTACATCCAACTGTTAAAAACTTTTCTTTTATTAAACTACAGTATAAATAAAAACAAGCCACAACCTGGGAGAATATGTTTGCAATGAGAAAAGTGACAAGTACTAATATTTGGAATAAAAAATAATTATAAATAATAAGAAGCCAACCAATATAAAATGGACAAAGCATGTGCAAAAGCAATTCACAGGAAGAAACCAGAGTGTCCAATGAACATAAGAAAAGATATGTCAACCCCACCAGTACTAATATAAAAACAATGGAATATTATTTCAATTTTATCATGGTGACAAGGAAAAATTATTAAGTCTGAAAATTCCTAGTGTTCAGGAATTGGAATAGGATTCAGGGAAATAAAAAGTCCTATTTCTTTGTTGGAAATATAAACGTGTCCAACAACTTTATAAAACAACTGGTCATTAGATAGTCCATTTGAAGATGCCTATATTCAGTCATTCCTAGCTATATAACCTAAAGAAACATTCATATTTATGCACAAAGAGGCATGTACAAAAATGCTTTATAGTGGCATTATTTGTAATTGCATAAATCTGAAAAAACTTACATTATGATTAATAAAATGGATAACTAGCAATATAGTCACATACAGAATATTATATAATAATTAAAATGAATGAACCAGAGCTTTATGTATCTGTATGAATTTTTCTCCATAATATAATAAGGTAGAGAAGTCACAGAATGATATTTACAGTGTGACATCACATAAAAACACAACTTTTGGGAAACTTTGTCCCAGAAGAAATTACTTTTTTCTCATCTGAAAGTAGGGAAAATAATGAAGCATTCCAGACTCTGGCATTTTACAATTCCACAACTGGCCCAACGGAGTCCATCGTGACAATTACAATCACGGCTAGATTTAATATAGCAGCAGTTAGGAAAGGGAAGGATTAGCAGGAAAGAAATTAAGTTAACAGAGTCTAAAAGTGTCTGGGTAAAATAACAAAAGATCAATAAGCCTCTCCAGTTCATACTTCAGTTTCATATCAGAATGTGATCAGAGGATATTGGAATGTGAAAGCATCTGAGTTAGCATGTGTGGAGTAGGATAGGACACATACAAAGGAGAGATACCAAAGAAGACAAAGATAAGCCCTCAGAAACACTTTAAAAGAGAGGGAGTAGCAGGTCACACAGAGCCCCTCTAGTTATATTAGCCCATGGCACAGGATTTCTGTATGTGTTACTCATATACATGTATGTTGAATGTAGCTCATTCTATGGAATAGATTCAAGTTCCAAGTGTAGTGAGCTTTATTGAGTGGGAACTGGGTGGATCCAATCTGTATTTATAGTCACTGCATAATACTTCAGTTGCACAGCCCAAGTAACCAGTCTACCTGATAACAGAGCCCACAGATGGGAGTTTCTCAATCTCCTTGTGAGTAAACTGATCCCTGATAAGAGTATGATAGGCTTGGTGAAAGTCAGGGGTTACATATTTAGCTACTGAAATACCAGCACATTTATTGGTGATTAGCCATACTAAGAGGCCTTCAATCCTGCCATACGGCCACGCTGTTACACTAGCTCCATCCCCCAGGATCACATCTTCCCACTACTCAGTAACCAACATATGCCAAGCACAGAGTAGGGGGTCACCAGGGTATTAAATAAATTAAATATCACTGATAGATAAAGATGAACCATAGTATCCAGTCTTGAATGCTTGATAACCCTGCTGGCACCACCCAAGTCTTGGATCCCAAGAAAGAATAACATCTCCCATTGGTCAGTTTACCTCAGGTTTCCAAGCCAAGATAAATAAAATACCTTTCTGGTAAAACTAAACAGTGCAACCTTTCTCCAGATAAGAAGCCCAGCCTAGGGAGAAGAAAGGATCTCTAGATCCCAGGGCCACAGCTTTGTGGAGGGATCTGATCTTCCCCAAAGGTGAGAGGAGTCATACTGACCCTCTGCACAGAAGACAAAAACCTAGCCACTTTCCTTCACAGGTGTTCCCATGAGTCACCCTCCCTTCATTCCATGCCACCCAGGGGAGGCAGCACTCCTTCCCCATAATTTTAAAACTTATATTCATGAGACAAGGACATTTCTTTGAGACATGAGTCCCTTGGTGATCGGGGGAGAATTTGGACCTGGAATCCGCAGTATCAACAGATTGCCAGTCCTACCCTCTGCAGAGCCAGAGGAAGCAGCCTAAGAGCTGGGAGGGAGAAAGGAAACTGCCCGTAGGGCAAAGGATAGGGGCAGAAATGTCATTCATGGTGCAGGAGTTTTGTTGTTGGTTCAGGGAATCAAAGGAGGGGGGCAGGGTCACAGGGAGAGGCAGTCAGGCAACACTCTTGAGAAATAAGGTAGAGCCAAGCAGAATGGCCACATATACTCACCAGGGCTGGTTATTGTCAGGAGGTCAAGCTGCCGCTGTTGCTGCAAAAGAAAACATACTGTGAAAACAATGATTTGAGTCCAAACCAAACTAATGATTAGCAGGTCAGGGTGAGAATGCAAAGGAGGTGATCATATACACAGAACAGGGTAAACTGGAGAACAGAACGTGAGGCTCACTCACAATTCTACAGAAAGCTTGTACCTTAGAGACTAAGGGAATGGACAGTCTATTTGTTCTTGCAAGGAGGTCTCACAATCAAATCTATGTTTAGAGAAAATGTGGCCCTGAAAGGAATGTGGCTTCTTAGAGCCACACAAAAAAGTCCAATTCCAGGCCACCAGTATGATCCCTGTTTCTAGCTGTCTCAATCCAGCTTAACAGTTTAGAGATGTGAAGATCAATGTCATCTTCTCACTAGTATAAATAGTCCCAGTTCCTTTGTTGTAGCCTCATAAGGTTTGGTCTTAAATCTCACTTTCATGGTCCCCCTCCTCCATTGAGCTTTGATCTGTCTCAGCACAACAATCTTAAGATCTTTCCGCTCCTTGCTTGAATGTCTTCTCAGGGGTCTAAATGCATGCTTGCATTCTTTCAGGGCCTTCTCAATCACACATCCCTGTTTTCCTGCCAACTTATAACTCTTTCCAGTTGACATTTTCAAGCAAACAATGCAGTTCTAAGATGTCATTGACCTACATTGGGAGCACACATTCTCTCATGGAAATGAAACATACACCCACACGTGTGGCCTAGAAGGAATGTTGGAGTCATACCACCTCACCAAATAGAACCAGGCCAGTATTACAACTGGCTCAAGCTGCTTTTGCCAAAGCCAACTTTTATGGCCTATCCCTTTCCTCAAGCATGAGGAAATAATCCAGTGTCCTATTTTTGCACAGTTTGAATTTACAGTTGGTGAAGAAGAAGATCAATTTATCTGAAAAGTGTCTCTCTGCTGATTAAGAGCTATCTCTATATGGTAACTCTGTGTCCCATAGTCTGGTACAGAAAAAAGGAATGGCAATCTAATAGGAGGTAGATAGACCTGGGCTTATGCCCTGTTTCCTCTGTGTGATTTTGACAATTTACTTATGCTTCTGACCTCTAAGATGTCACCTCTATGATGAGTGAGACTTAAATACCTTCTGTAAGTCAAATGCAAGCAGGTACCTGCTTGTAGACTACCTCTTCTAACATATAGTTTCTTGAGAATGCCTCTAACTGGTGCACTGGGGGCTTAGATAACAGAACTTAAAAAAGATTTTATCTTAAGCTGTCTTTCGCATAATAATTCTCAGTGCATAGGTATCTTCCCCATCAATTGAGGAGCACCTTTGGGGCCTGGAACATCTAATATTATTCACTCTGTGATTTAGAGTAGGCCTAAGTAAGCATTTGCTGAATCACTCCTGGAATCCCTATTATCTTTCCACACACCTTAGATCATGTTGTCTTCTCTCTCGTACCTTCACAGAGGCACCTCCTCACTTCTCAAGACCTCCATGAGGACTCTGCTTGACAACTGCCAAACCTATCCTCCTTCTCTCTTTTCCTCAGAACAGAATGAATATTTCAAACCTAGTTTTCCAATATTTATAGTATGTTAGGAGTCATGTGTGGAATGAAGAAGAAATTGAGATGGAAGAGATGGATAGCGATCTGTGAAGTTAGCCCACAGAACGGGGATCCTGGGAAGCATGTCCAGGTCCAATTTTAATGAAGTCGAGATGCCACATTATACCACAGCCAGGAAATGTTACAACTATGTGATGAGGAAGTAGCAAAGCGTATATGACATGCAGCAGGCAGGATGTGGGGATGTGCAGTAACAGGAGAATTTATCTTTGGGGGAAACAGTCATTACTAACAGGTCATAGATCTCTTGGGACATTCCAAAGAGGTTAGGAAGCGGGGTTACAGGTGAGAGATGTGCCATCTTCCACCCTCTAGTGTGCCAGAGGGGGCTAGAGAGATAGGAGGTGTTCCTCTTATCTGAAGCTCCATCTCTACCTGCTTCCATGTTCCACACTCAATCACCTTTTCCTTTTCTGCTTTTTTGTTAGATCTATGAGTATAAGACTAGACTGCATCACTTCACGGCTACATCTCCAGGTTCCAGTACAAAGGCTTGGAAATAATGTCTAGTTCAAATGACTCAACTACTCTTTATTCTCTTTACAAAGACTCTTCTAGGCAGGGATTAGTCAGCATGGAAAGCAAGCCCCTTCCACTCCAGAATTTACTTTTATGATTTTGTTTCTACCATCTCTTAAGGCACTAGTACCACTGACCCACCTCCCCTGAGAACATTTCTTTCTTTCATTCCCACCTGCGGGATCACTCTCTCTCGAATCCTACAGCTCCTACTGTCTGCATGACTCCGCGGTGATAAATTCAATCTAACCTGGTGACAAGCCCATTTAATTTACAGTTCACTGACATATGTGTGCACCACCTAGTGGCCCAAGTTGATAAGTGCAGGCTATTGTTTCAACCTATAGCTCTTAAAGGTAGAATTGTGAAATTTGTCTTCTATGCAATGACAAAAATACACATTCAAGAGTTGCACAACAATTTTTACAGGAGAGGTGGGAATATCCAAATAGTTTACCATACCCCTTCAAAAATAAAAGGAATGAAATAAAATAGGAAAACTTTCATTACTAAATAGTTTACCTAGGATAATCATTTGGGATTGCCAATGGAAACTCTGGCATTTGTAAAAATAGGCCACATGATTTGTAGAATTAGACCAATAATGTAAAATCAGTTATATAGAGAGGTGGAGTGTCAGGTATAAAGAATTATTGAATTATTACAGTTAATTATCCACCAAGAGGACTTTTAACATGGAGATGTTATGTGATCTAACAGCCTGGGGAGTTTTGAATGGAGGAAATGAAGTCAGTGAGTGATGAGGCAGGTCTGGAAGTATGACAGGGTCTGACTTAGCAAGTGAAAGCCTTTACATACAATTAGTGGGAGCATATTTCTGTGTGTGTGCTTTACGGTGAGGGGGAAACCTACCACCTCAGATAAAGGGATTCCATGCTAAGATAGAGGGAAGCATGTTTAAGGGTGCCTAATGGCATGGATTCATGTGCCAGAGGGCCGTGCATGTGCCAGAGGGGAGTATGGACTCCTAGGTCTGTGAAAGCCCCATATCCCACCTTCCCATGGACATTCAGAAGAAACCATTTCCATATTTAACAACCATGTGGTGAACCCTGAGTTGTGATTCCATAAAGGCCACAGGGAACAAGCATTCAATGACCTTTAGGAGCAAGCTCAGAATTTGATCTCAGCCAGCAATGGTCAGAGCATCTCAAGCGGATGTTAATGAATTGCCTACAACAACCTTGGACCTAGAGCTCTTCTTGCTACCCCCTCCACCCCTTCCTCTCCACACATCTCCCCCCCTCCCCCATTCAGTGGAAGCTGTTGTGGGTCAGCTCTTCGCTTTCCCACAGGCTGGAACTTTGGCGTGAGCCTTATATAACAGTGTTTTAACTGGGCTCCCCACTTCTCACCTTGCCTCCTCTAGTTCACCTACATTGTAGCTAGTGAGCTTCCTAGTGGCCACATCTTCAAAAGCATCAGAGCTCCCCTGATGGGATAAAGTCTAGCCCATTAGCAGCTATTGGAGGACTTCTATGATGTGGCTCCTGCTTTTCAGCTCCTTTTCCAACACTGTGAGCTCCAGCCAAGATGAATCATACCCAGTTCCCCAAATTTGTCATGGTCTCATCTCTGGCCCTCATCTTGAGATAACAATTTAGATACATTGTCTTTACCTGACTAATTCCGATTTGTTATTTCCCTCTCAACTTTCAATTCACCTTTTCTGTAAAGTGTTTGTTGACCTGTCAAGGCTGGAGAGACCCTTGTCCTTCTTCCCTTAAATTCTGCCCTCACTGCACCACCACAGTGCATTTTCCTGATGTCTTTACTCCTCCATCTCTCTGTTGCTTATGTGAGTTCCCTGAGGGTGGGAGCTATGTCATCTGTACTTTTCCCCTCTCAGGGGCTATCCAGGTGCCTGATGAATAGATGATGCTCAGCAAAAATCTGATGATCACCTGTTAACAAGATGACAACTAGATAGGGTCCTCTTGAATTGCTGAGAAGAAAACTTCAGGTTTATACTCCCCTTGTCACCACCCCCACTTCCCACTTCCCACTCCTCGCCCCCACACATATATTTCCCCCTTAATTTTTTTCAAAACCCTCTCTGTTTCTGCCTTGGGGACTTAAAAATCAGACCACAGAGAATTTGGGCTTTTTCATTTGGATGGGTATTATGAGGCTACACTTTAAAACGGACTTTTCATTTTGGTCACGAACTGCATTGCAATTACTTCTCAGAATGAGAAAGGGACGTGGTGTTCTGGGAGCTCAGAGGCTGGTTTGATGTGCGGGGTTCTATGTGGTAGAAGAGAATAGTCGCTGATTATGTGTTCTGTTTTGCTTTCTGTGTTTTGGGCAGGATAGCTATTTGGGGAAAAGTCGGTCTTTCATGCCATAGACTGCAGATGATTTAAATAAGAGCATCAGTAATTCCTATGCATTCTCCTGCCACTCCAGAAGGCAGCCATCATGTAGAGGACCTGGGGATCACTATCCTCTGGAAATAGGGGACAGTCACACATTTGGTTCCAGGGCTCAGTATCCTTCTTTTTATGCAAAATCCTCCCTTCCTAATGTGCTGTGGCCCCTCCCTCCACCCCCTTCACCCAGGCAGAGTGACTTTTTTGCTATTCAAAGATTTCATGCCCCCCTCTCCC
>PVHY01018511.1:0-29109 GCA_004024945.1 Uropsilus gracilis
GTTGGCTGGCTTTTGCATATCAATGGTAAAGTTGATCAGTGAAAATGCTAATGAAGAGTGTGTAGCCTGCTTTGTAGAGAGTAGCAGGCAGATAGCTGTATCCAGTTAAAGTTAAAGGTAATTGCAAAGGATCTGCTTGTAGCCTGCTTTGGAGAAAGAAGCAAGCAGATAGGGGTAAACAGTTAAGTCAAGTCAAAAAATCTCTTTTTTACCCACTTTCAGTTACACATGCAATATGTGTGTATGTCTATCCTACTTACAGATGATTTTCCACTTAATATATTTATACAGAAAAGTGCTATAGTAGGAGGTATAATAATGGTGCCCCCAAATATCTATATCCTAATTCTCAAAAATCTGAGCATATGTTACCTCACATGACAAAATAAACTTTGGTGACATGACTGTAGACCTTGTGACAGGCAATTTTCCTTTATTATTTGAATGGGATTAATATAATCACAAGTGTCCTAACTGAAGGAAATAGGAGAATTAACAGAGAAAATGTCAGGAGGCAGCAGAAGTCAGAAATCAAGAGACTAAAAGAAACTAGAAGATGCTATATAGCTGGTTTTGAAGATAGTTAAGGGCTACAAGCTATATAATGCAAATTGATCCTAAAGTTGGGGAAGGGGGCTTGTGGAAATCAGCAAGAAAGAGGATTCCCCCAGTTAGGCCACAGGGGAAATTTCTTTACCTTCTGGGCTCTTCTGAGGCTTGACTAAGAATTAACATCAGACAAATTAAAAGACCAAATTTAATTATATATATGTGTGTGTATATTATATATTATATATACACATATGTGTATGTATATATTTTATCATATTATATATTATAATATATAATATATAGGATATATTATATTATGATGTTATATTATTAATAATATAATATTATATATGTTATAATATGATATTATATCATAGATAATATAATATTATATATGCTATAATATAATATTATAAGTAATATTATATTATAAATGATATTATTGTATGTAATATATAATAATAATATATATACATACACACACATATATATATGGAGAATTTGCATGGTTGTAACTCTAAAGAAAGTGGGTCAAATGAGGTATTTAAATTGTGCAATCAGTCTCCCCAAAAGGGTCAGATAGACTATTCTCAATAGGCTAGAGTAGGTCTCTTGTCACCTTGGTCTGGGAACTGAAGGTCAGTTAAGGCCCTGTGAGTTTTGTGTGGTGTCATTACTAAAAGGATGAAGATTGTTTGGGGTTGAGAATAGTGAGGTCCTTGAAGGGTGTGGGAAAAGCTTCTTTTTTTTGTCTTAAGTCTTTTACCCTTCTCTAATCAAAGAAAATGTAATCATATCCTAAACTTCTTATCCTTTTCTAAGTCAAGAAGGAATCATTCTTTTCCCTTTTATGACTAGAAGACTGTTTGGGGCTTGTGGGGAGAGTCTCATCCAGTTCTAGAACTCATCTAGTTCTACTCAGTTAACATATTCTTTTGAAGAATTTCATTTCTACTTTCCTTATCTGTCCTTGAAATCGAACCCTTTCTTGATGCCTCAGATTTCAAAATAAATATTCTTGGTCCTCTTCATTCTTTAGAATTTACAACCAGGTAAATTCTCCATACCTATGCCATTCAATTTACTTCTTTTTCTAATCCATTTGATGATGTTTTGATTACTGATCCAACTTAACAAAGACCTAGAGAACTATGGGATGATTTTATACTAGCCAATCCCTGAAGAAATGGAGATGATCAGGATGTGAGGCCTTATCCAAGCAATTAAAAACTTGGAAAGAAACCAAGAGGCAGGCACTCTGAGAAATTTAAAAAAGATTATAAGCAAGGGGAGTGGGGAGAGGGAGAAGAAAAAGGATGGTAGGGTCAGGAGAAAGAGATGTATTAGTTAACAGGTCTTTCTAGTGATGACATCTGAGCTGAGAAATGAGTGCTAGTTGAAACCAGATAAGCAAGAAAGTCAGCATATGCATGTGCTCAACTTTAAGTTAAGTATGACCAATTAGCCTTACCCTGAGGACCAGAATCCCTGTTTCAGGAAATCAGGTTCATGACATACTGGAAATTGTAGTTCTTGGTCCTTGACACTCTGACATGGCTGTAATATGGAGTCTGTAAAGTTGTTAGGGATGGAGTTTGTTCAGAATACTTTCACTACCTTGAAGTTTGTGCCTTATTATTCCTCTAATAATTTCTCTCTAATCCCACCAATATGCTATGCTAAATTGCTTGAGGTATCAAACAAGAAAGGGTTACAAATGTCATGGAGGAGATGACTTCCTATGGCAAAACCCTGCCTCTAGATGTTTGCTCTGTCATAAGATACATTTCTCTGACTTAAAAAAAAAAGTTTCCAGAAACGACTCTATGTATGGGTAATTTTCATTCTTTAAGTAAAATAATAGTTTCTTCTGAATGTCAGAGGGCCTTGACTGACTTCAGTTCCACATAAATTAACATGTTAAAAAAAGCCTACTTTACCTTTTCTTAGGAGGTAGGCACCACAACCTCCACATGCCCCATCTCTGTCCCAGAGCCATGAGGAGCTTGTTAATATTTTAAGTTTAACCAGTGAGATTCATTTTCCATTTCTTTTTTACAGTTTGTGGAGAATAAACTTGTGTGTTTTAAACTATTACATTTCTGGTATTTTTAAAGCAATATTATAAATTAATACTAATACCTATTAAATAATTTTCTAGTTCTCAGCTATGATTGATCATATTCCATATAACAAAAGACAAAGAAGAATGAGAAGCAATGGGAAAGCTTAGAATTATAGAGATTACAATTAGAAGGAGTTTGATATTATTCAGAATTATATTTTGTATAGACAGTGATAACCTAATACCAAAATTGTCAAATGACATGCAACTTCTTGGAGATGGTTCATGTCATACTTAAGACTGAAACTAAGGCTTGAATTTAGAAGCCAATGATGCTAGATAATTTAACAGTAACTAATAGGTGAGAGTATTTCTCTGTCCCAGGGATTATTGCATGTGATTTCAGTAGACTGATATATTTAACCCTAGGAATAAAATAATTATCAATGTACTTTAGAGAGTAGAGAACTGAGACCTAAGGAGATTTAAGTAATTTGTTCAAGGTCCTACAACTTAGAAAGAGGCATAACCCATTTAACTTAATTTTAAATGGAATTTCTGTAAATTTATTTGATAGGGGTGACACAATGACACCCCTAGTTAATGTTACAGGATGATGAATCTAAATTGTCACCAGGTCAGACCTTCTCTCATGAGTCCTGGGTCCAGGGACCCACTGCAGATAAAGGTAAAAGGGAGAAAATCCAGTTACTGAAAAATGGAACAAGGTGAATGAATTTGCAGCTACAGGAGTCTTCTGAGTAGCAGAGATCCATCTGTCCTTGCTTAGAGGGGAACCAAGGTAAAGGCCACTGCCCACAGCATGACTGCCTTCCACAATAATAGCTCTGGCCAGTCCATCTACATCACTCTCAATTAAAGTTTCCCAAAAAATGGCTGCTCAGCTTCACCACCCTCCCCAGCAGCCCTCTTACTTAGGATATTGGGGTTGGTGTTCAGAGCAAAGCTCTGGACAGGTGCTGTGCTGTTCCCTTTGGTTTGGGAGACCTGGAGACCTGTGAGTGGAGTTAAGCCCCTCATATACTTTGACTTGCTCCAGTGTAAATGTCCTGTTTATTTTTATTTTGGAAATTTAAACTAAAAATTAAAGAAAAAGAAATATAATTTTCTCTCAGCAACAATCAAAACTCTCCATATGTACTAAATAATTTTAGAGATTTGAAACAGAACATTTTTGAGTCCTTATGTCTGATGTTATGCTAACTTTTACATAATCCTCTATTCAACTTTGAAGTTAAATAGGACTGTAATGTTTGTACTTGTTTCCTCTAGGTAGAAGGTTGAGGTGATATACTTGTTTAGCTGTTAAGTTCTACATCATTATGCATGAGACATAGGCAGAAAAGACTTATTAGCAAACAGCCAATTTACTGTACTCAATTTTTAATAGAGATAGAAGGTAAATAATCTATATGAGCAGTGCCTTGCATCAATAGCCACATTGAGAAGTAGATGTAGGGTAAAATTCTACTATGGATACAGTCTCCTTATTACCAGGTTTGCAATTCAATTACCTGAGAAGCCTCAAGTACCATTGATTATTCATTGGATTCTGGGTTAGGCTAGCTATACAACTATTCATTATTCCTTCCACTGCCCCAAGGCATCCAGAATGATTTCTGTGTAACAACACTTCCATAGCTCTAGAGTTTAGCCAAAAGAAAGATTGGTGGATTTTGAAAGCTTTCCCCAGCAATAACACATTGGATTCAGATGTAAATTCCTGCTGTTTTATCCCTGACCCCCCTTTTTTTTTTGTTCTCTTTTCCTGAAGAAATGTTTCCTTGCAGCTATTTTCTTTTCTCACACCATTGTCACATTTCTAGTACTAAAGAGGCTGTACTTTTGGAACTGAAGATCAGAGGACAAGTTTCACAAATGTTTTGACTCACGTTGAGAGAATAGCAGACATTGAAATCTGTACCAACACCAACATTGACCTCTTCTGCTCAAACTCAGCAGGACTAGAAGAGAAACTCTGAATGTCCTCCCAACAATGATATACACCTCCTGCATCTTCCATTCTATTGGTGTCACATTTTTCCCCTAGATCTCAAGTTTTCAAACCGGGCTGCACATTATAGTCACTCTGGGAACTTTTAAAAGTACGATTCCCAGGGCTCCATCTAACACTTTTTCACAGAAGCCTTGGAGGAAGAACAGACTGGACTGAATATTTTAAAGGCTCCTTAATTCTAACATGCATCCAGGTTTGGGAGCTACAATTCTAGACCTAACTAGATTCTCATCAGTAAGCCTAGATTGTTCCTTCTTACTGATTCTTTTCATCTCTTTAGTCAATTAAAACTGACAATTCTGCCTTCTGAATCATTCACCTTTTCAAATTAAAATTTTGATTCCTGGACTCCCTGGTACTTTCCATTTCTTTTAATGTTCTCTCTTCCCATTGTGGTGCATTGTTTTCATTGCCACAGGCCAATCTTTTGAGAACACAAAACTAACCTGTTATCCATTCCTAAAATTCTTAACCTTCATCAGGATTTTGGGGAAAAGCTTTGCAAACTCTTTATTTTCTGACCCTACCTATCTAACTTCATATCTGGTACTTTTTCCAGTCTGTCATACTTGCTATAAACCGAATTACTAGCTTTTTCATGCCTTGATGTTTTTGATCCTCAAACTGTACATTTCCCAGCTCAACTAGTGAACTGAAAGCTGCAGTTCTTCTCAGGCTGAGGGAAGAGTCTTGTCTGTCCAAATGCTCTCAGTCTTCATTACATTCTGTGTCTAACGGTATTATGCCATTACTATACTAATATCCTATACCAAGAAGGAACTCTGGACCATACCTATATCTGTTCCTAACACAGGGCCCATAATCAGTGCTGGATAAATCAACATCCTATACATGGAGGAATGAATGAATGAATGAATGAATGAATGTGTAACCTCACATCCCTGTCATCATTTTCATGAGAAATCCTCTTTTTCTGTGCATGAATATCTAAAACTATGTTGTTGGTGAAACAATCATATCAAGATGATATGATGAGAGGATATTAATTTGGGGAGGATATTAATAAATATGTCTTTCTGAGATCCGTGCAGAGGCAAATCCTGGCATAAAAGGTAAAATAACCATCTTTTCTCCCTGAGGACACTAAGGAAGTTGTACTAGGACCCCAAAGAATGGAGGCAGGAAGAAACTCTGCCATGACAAAAGGTAAGATGCCTGGCCATGCGGAGGCAGGCTGGGTGTGAGGCAGAAGACCATTCTCAAATGCTTCATTTATCTATGCTGTGATTTTGAGGTTCTGTACAGTCCAGATCACGGGATTCAGGATAGATTCTCAGTGATTTGCTCATGTACCATGTATTAAAATAGGCCATTAATGGAACCCATTTATACTGCAAATGAACAGAAACCCCAAATGTCCCTAAGAAACACAGTGACAATGAAATTATGTTGTCAACTCTACCTGTATCAGATATACTTCAAGGTTCTGT
This sequence comes from Uropsilus gracilis, assembly GCA_004024945.1. Lineage (NCBI taxonomy): Eukaryota > Metazoa > Chordata > Mammalia > Eulipotyphla > Talpidae > Uropsilus > Uropsilus gracilis. The sequence goes on from PVHY01018511.1 coordinate 6,107, forward strand.
TTTTCCCACTTGGTTTCTGCTTGAGTTCAGATGCTGGTGTTGCAGCTGTTGTTACCATTAAACTGGGGAGTGAAGCTAGGGAACATTTTTTATGAGGGACAAGGAAGCTGAAGTCTCAGTAGTGTTTTCTAAGGCAATTTCCCCCCCACTCTATATTGTCAATGAAGCATTGGCAGCTTCACATTTTTTCTCAATTCAAGGAATTTTTTTAATTTAAGAGGCTTGCTACCCCTCTCCCTCTACCTCCCATCTATATAATTCTATTGCTTGATACATTACAAATATAATTCCTTGAAATAATGAGTCTTAAGTCTCAAAACGGTTGTGTTTTCCTCAGAAAAGCTGCTAGAGTTTTGTTTTGGCATCTGGGCATCTAGTGGCTGATCTGAAAAATGCATCTAGAGGATTTCAAAGGAAAACGAATGAATGCTTCCAACCTGGAGGAAATTTCTTAAACGTGTTAGGAAAGAGGGACCAATAAAAGACATTTTATCTTGTTAAAAAGAAAGGGGAATTGGGACACAATAAACATGGCTAGATTTCTAGTGGCATTTATGGCAGGAACCTTAGCAAACTGAGAGTCTATGGTGTTAGGTGGGGTGATACCTGCTGTCTCTGCTTATGAAGCAGAGCAGGCCTGCAGGCATGCTTGCACATCTATTGCTTCTGCTCCCAAACAAAACTGATATCACAGATGGAAAAACTCTTTAGAGATTTCAGCCCCTTTTTGCTGATCACTTTCTCCATAATAAAACTACTACTGGAAGTTGCTGCCCAGGTGTGGCTCTGGGAAAGTAGGAAGATCAACGATCTGCCTGGGAAAGGTTTATGAGATTCTGAGTCAACCAGCACAACTTATTCATCACTCTTTACTGTATATAAGTCAGCAGCATTATTTTTCCTACCCTGGAAATCAAACAAATAGAATAATAGTCTTCAGAGTTTTGACAGTTGGGGGTGGGTTGAAAAGGTTATGTTCATTTAGGTTTTTGTCTTCTGGGGTGTGACAACATAGGAGGGGTTTTCTTGGTCTCCCTTTGGAAGTATTTGTGTTGCTCTGCTAAAACAGGGCATCTTGGTGATGCTAAAGAGATTTGATGTTTTATGGGAATTGATGAAGTAGAGGGAGAAAAAAAAAGTAATGTGTGTTTGCTAATTAAGAAATTATTTGTTCTTGCCTTTTTCCAGTTTAAAATAGGAAATGTTTTTAATTCAAGAATTCAGTCCTAACATAGCATTGATTTCCTTAACACATTAACTTTTATCTCTCAAAAGGCTAGACTTGATCATACCCAAAACAAATGGACATAGGCTATTGACTATACATATGTATGAATATTTTGCAGGTCAAGGATGTCACTAGAGAAAAAATAATTTATTGGGTGATTCCAAGAAAAATTTAAGTGTTATGTTGACTTATTACACTATGTCAATTTGGGGGGGTCAAATAAAATTTATGAAATAATTTAATGAATATTTACTTCTACTTATTATGTGCCAAATGATGAACTAGATGCTGGGTACCATGTTGAATACTAATGAAGGTGTATAAAAAAGAGGAAAGTTCAGGAAATAATTCTTCCATTGCAAATAATGGCATGAATTTAAAAATTAAGAAGTGATTTTATATGTGCAGGACAAAATGCTAACTTCTTTTGATATGGACATTCAATGTTCTTTATGACTTTTTGCTTTGGCATTTAGGTCTATTCTAAAGAGAGGGCACCTTATCTAGGTTGTAATGCAAACAGTTTTTCCAGTGAATAAAAATAGAGCATTTCCCTTTTGTATTATTTTTAAAAAATGGTAAGCCTTTCCAGTCCTGGAGGAAAGTGGAACACATTTTTGTTTCCATGACTAACATGCTATTTTAAGTTTATTTTTTAATTATCTTACAGAAAACTGACTTTTTATATTTCTATTTAATTCTATGAATTTTAACCATCAGCACAGACAGGACACAGAAATGTTTCATCACCTTCATACCTAATAACCTTTCTCTGATTTAAGAACTTCTGCAAGAGTCACTATTTGTTCTCCAGTGACTAAGCTCTCCAAACACTGTCTTTATAGGTGAGAGTGCTTCATGTTGCCAGCACCCTGTATATGAGTCAGATGATTACTTGATGTTCATGAGATTTTCCTTTTTTCTCTCTGCACCAAACATTCCAAAGACTGACATTTAGCAGTCATTAATCAATGCACACAATTCTAATCATTGCTCATCAGTTTTAGCCACTCTGTATGCCTGCCCACAGGTCCTCAGAAAAATTGTTGTCAGAGGACATAAAATATTGGCTGATATAGTGTTATCTTGGGGACGTTGGAAGCTAAAGAAATTAAGGAACATCTTTTATATGGAAACTTGGTGTTTGAACTAATGACCTGGATTTGATACAGTGAACAGTGCATATTACTCTCAAAATTAAAATACATATTTACGTTAGAAAACTTGATAAGTCCCATGAAAGTCTTCTAAAATCCCTGGTGGTTCCATGACTAAGAAATAACAATTGTTAATACTTTGGTATAGTTTTCTCCAGGTGTCTAAATTTCTAAGTATCAGCAAAAAGAAGACAGTCATCACTTTTTTGATAAAAAGGTAAATATTTGCCCAACTTATTAGTAAGGGGTGTAGTATTGCCAATCAATGCTAAATGCTGATATTTAATTTAAAATGTTAAGGCACATGTTTAACTCTTGTAAAATAACATACTGAATAAGAAGAAAATGAACTTAATTGATCTATTGTCTTAACTTTAAAAAAATACTATAGGCTAGGTGGCATAGACAGGAAACCCTTATTTTTCATAGTTCTGAAGTCAGAAAAACTAAAGGCCACCAGCCTGTTTGGCTCCTCATGTGTTTATTTTCCCTGTTTGTAGATGTCTTTTTCCTCCTTGTATCCTCAAATGGCAGGAAGACACAGAAAGAAAGCAAAGTCTCTCTCGTTTCTTTTTAGAAGGGCACTTATACAGGGTTGACTCTCTTCATCTAATTACCCTCAAAGGTCTCATTTCCAATACACCACATTAGAGTTTAGAGTTTAGGAATTAGTTTCAACATAAAGTCTCCACTTTTTGAGAGATAGTTGACACAAATGTGTTAAAAGTTTAAGATGTGTTGATTTTGTGCTTTTATAAGTTGAGGTAGCTGTTTGTTTCCCAGAAAAGGCTGCAAGTGTTATGGAGTTGAGATGTTATCTGTTGACTTCCTATTGTAGTAGATGAGGATTCATCTTGCCTACATTTCTCTTTCCTATAACTTTACCTCTCCACTATCTTCTTAGTGTCTTTATATTAAATTAAATGTATGTATATTAAAACTCTGTGTTAATCTGAAATCAGTTATAGTATTGTCATAACATTTAAACATTCTTTGCATTAGAATTAAATAGTCTATCAGAACAATGTTTCCTTTTGAATTTTTCTTAGAGGGTGATTATTGCCACTGGAAAAAACATCTTTGGTTTTTCTATGTAATTTTCATTTCTCAGAGTTTTTTTTTTAATGTTTTGACAGCAAATAAATATTCTTTGATTAGTAATCAAAGATAACAGATAACCTATCCGTTTGATATTATTATTTTCTTGGAAACTTCTCTCTGGAGAGCCCTGTCCTCTTTTTTTTGGTCTGGTTGCTCTCCAATTATCCAATTTGAAAATATAGCTAGCACATCATCACTCTAATATGGATATTCTGATTCCTTAATTCGTATGTCTATCTCTGACTTATTTCTGATTTAAACATATACTTTCTGATTGACCTTGAGCAAATAACCTTATTGTAATTCTTGATTTCTCCACCAATGGACTTATAGCAATACCTTCCATGTTTTGTCTCAGAAATTTTATTGTGAAGGTCAATGAAATTATATCTGTGGTCTGACTTCCTAACTTGTATAGTTTCGTATGAAATCTTATGAGAGTTTTTCATGTCTAGATCAGGAAGGAGAAGCTGTTAGCCTGGATTTAAATGTGACCTGTTTATAATCTCTGAATGTCTAGTTACAGTTCTGGGTAAGGAAGGGGCAGTGCAATAGAGTAACTGGTGAACTGTGTTGAATCTGGAGGTATGATCATTTTTCCTGGGTCTATCACTAGTATAGCTCTGAGACTTTCACTGAGCCACTGGTCTCTCTGGGCTTAGATTTGCTTTTGCTCAAATGTGAAACAGGATGTGAAGCAGGACCACTATTTTCCAGCTTCAAAATTCAGAGGTTATCTTCCTCAGAAGAAGACTGTGTATTGTTAACCTCATAGCTGAATCAAACACATAAGTTATCTATTATCTTTGACTATTAATCAAAGAATATTTATTTTCTGTCAACACATTAAAAAAAAGCTCGGAAAAACAAAAATTACATAGAAAAATGTAAAGATGTTACAAGTATAGCCATGGCAGAGAATGGTTAAATTTGTCCGTAACCAGGAAGTCAAACAACATTCATTCACCTCTCTGATTCCATTTACTTCCCCCTGGTCCCCTGAAATGCTGTACAGGATAGCAGATCTGGGCTGTCACTCTTCTTGCCTGGCTACTTCTTGGTGTGATGTCCAGATGCATTGGCCTCCAAACAACAAGCTTCTCCTGTGCTGGAGTTCGGGGCCACCTGAGGCATGTCTGCCCACCTCATCCCCCCACTGCATGCACTAGAGCAGAGAAGATTAACTTTCTGAAAATGAAAAGGACAGAGAGAAGACGAGCTGCTTATCAAATATGCACATTTCAGATGGAACTTCACACTCAGTAGAAAGATGTTAGATTGCTGTTAGCTCTCTGGAGCGCTCCTGACAATGTGTTATCAGGTCATGTTTGCATGACAGAGGCAGCCCAAGCAGGAAACATTAAGTCATATGACTTCTAAGACGGAATCAATCAAGTGAGCAGTACAGCTCCTGAAAACTAATTTCACCTTCATAAGGTCTGGTTATCTGTGTGGCAGACATGAGGTTTGTCAGCCCCATTTCAGTCTGACCAGGTTCAGCACTGCATCAAGAATTTTAATGAACCGACACTGTAATATGTATGAAAGATGACACTGAGATGAATTCATGAAAAGCCAAGTCCCCATGAAATATGAACAATTACTTGCAGGCTCTTTCGCCTACTTAACTCATTTGAAATGTCCATTTCAGAGACCCTTTGTCTTTCTGTGGTTCATTTGCAAGTTTGTGCAGATTTTCATCATATTTAACCAGTTTAAAAAGCAAAGAAGCTACTCACAATCAAACAGTTCAGTGAGCTCCCATTTGATGGGGATAGAGCCAAGGCCAGCCAGAGCTTAACTCTTCATTTGGTTACAGAGGCTCCTCTTGTATGGGGAGGCAAGAACTCAGACAGACAGGAACCTTATGCTACTAGATTTTGGCATCCTGTGTGGCCCTAAGCAAGCTCCCATTTCCCCCCTTATGACATCATCCTCTCTCTGGTAGTAGTAAGATTTATTAGGTTTGGGTTTGAAAACAGGACTAACAGGGGTAGCCTTATTCTGAAGACTTAAAAAAATATGTTGGTAGAGACATGTTGAAATCACAAATTACCTTTTCCTGATTTTCACTTTTGATATGTGGTTTCCCAATCTACTCTCCAATCCCATACCTTCTTTTTTTGAATTCCATGTCTACATGGTTATGAATTTTATATGCTGATCTGTATAATGTAGGAAGTTTCATGTACTATTCACTATAATTCCTATCTTGATCTCAGAGGCTACAGACCTCATATTCAGCTTGGTCCTACTTGTACAATGTGCTCCTCTTCCCTTAGCAGATGGTGCCCCCCTAAAACAGACACACTGTATTTCCCCGACTAAGAGACAAGATAATTCCTCTCTCCTCTATTTTCTGTTTCTTTATCTTTAATTTATTTTAAACATTCAGAAAATAGAGGGAATAAATTCAACAATTTTCATGGACTGACAATCCATGCAACTTCAACAAATTTTAGTTTTTTGTCTTACTTTGATTCAGATCATTTTAAACAAGCAGACACAATCATGATGTGCTTGGTAGAGGAGCTTGGTGTTCACTCCAATCTTTCCTTTCTTCCCTAACAAACTCATTATACCCTGAACTTAGCAAATAAAAATCTAAAAATCTCCATACAAGCTTTATTACTTACCCAAGTAATAGTTCATTGTATATACATACATAATATATACACATATATATATACCACATCTTCTCTATCCTCTCTTTATTCACTCATTCATCCTGTGTACTTATGTTGTATCTGTTTTGACTATTGTATATAGTTCCCACTTCTGTCTTTCTATTTTTTGAGACTCTTGGTTTTTTCTGATAGAGTCCCATGACCTTTACATTTTCTAATATATTTTTTAAAGTATTATTGGTTTTCAAGTGTAACTAGATTCTTAAAATGTGCTTGGCAATATAGTAGCTTATAGGAGTGGAATAATGAGAAATAATGTGCTTTGCTTTATGATTTTATTTACCAGTCATTTTGATATATTTGACTGGTAAGAGTGCCTAAGATTTTGCGAAGACTGCTTTTTTGTTTCATTTTATAATTATCTGTATTATTTTTCTTGTTTCACTTTTTTGAAAATAACTTTTTTATTGGGAAAATATTTGTTGATGAGATTGTACCATTTTCAGGTACACAGCATTGTAATTGTAATCTGTCAATACATCAGGATTGCTTGTTATTTTACAGTATAATTTCTATTCCATCATCATGTACTTGACCCCCTTTATCCATTTTACTCACTTCCCAACACTTTTCACCTCTGAGAAACACCAATCTCTTTCTCTCTGTCAAGAAATTTGTTTTATCTTGTTTATTTGTTTTGTTCTTTATAATCCATAAGTCAGATCATATGACATTTGTCTTTTTTTAATATAGTTCAATTAGCGTAATACTTTTTAGGTTTATGTTTGGTCAGAATTCATTTCTTTTTATACTTTCTTTTTTATTCACTCATTGATGAACATTTCCATACCTTGACTATTGTGAATTATGCTGCAATGAAATAGGGTTACATATACCTTTTCTTTGGACATATATCCTGCACAGAAATAACTGACTAATATATTTTTATCCTTTTATGGAATATATGTATATATATATATTTCCTCTTTATAATGCAGACCTACTACATAATACTAGCTTATACAAATATTTATTATATAATCTCAATTTAAGTTCCACCACCTCTGAATATATATGAGTGTTATCTCAAATTCCCAAAATTACTTGGCATTTTGTTTGAACCTTTTGTTTTTTTGTATCATCTAATCATAGTATATTTTGACTATGCAACTTTCATTTTAGAATGTAAGTCATGTATAGTCTGGAACATGTTTTAAGGAACATTTAGATTTTGATCCTGTAATTTCTTAGAAATACAATTAAGTGGGTTATTAAGCAATGTATCTATCTACACAAAAATTATATCTATATATAAAGTATCAATTTATTATTTTATTTATGTGTCAGTTTTATTATTTCATTCATTGTCTTAATCTGGTTAAATTTTTCTCAAGGTCAAAATAAGATCTTTCTAATTATTTTTATTCTTCAAACCTCAGGTCAGTGCTATTTAGTAGAAATACTACTAACTTCTATTAGTAGTACCACACCACTAATAGAAATGTGAAGAATGCCTTGTACATATACTGCTCTCATTAGCATGAGCATTTAGGAAATGAAATTAAGAGAATTCCATTTATAGTATCGATGAAATAATATAATCTTTGGCAATAAATTTAATAAGTAGGTACAAGACTCATATTCTAAAAACTACAAAATTTTATTGAAAGAATTTTAACAAGACCAAATAAATGGAAAGATGAGCTTTAGATAAAAACAAAACATTTTTATCTGTCTTGCCCCTTCTGGCACACTAGAGGGTGGGCAACAGCACACATCTCACCTGTAACCCAGCTTTCTCACCTCTTTGGAATGTCCCAAGAGACTTATGACCTATTAGTAATGATTGCTACCCCCACAGGTAAATTTTCCTGTTATCACCCGTATCCCTGCTGTATGTCACACACACTTTGGGAATCAGGTTGCTACTTCCTCATTAACTCACTGTAACCATTTCTCTGCCAGGGTATATAAGGGGCTTTATAGCTTTATTAAAGTTGGACCTGGATATGCTTCCCAGCATCCCACTCTGTGGGCTAGCCTCACAGATCGCTATCAATCTCTTCCATCACATTTCTTCTTCTTTCCCATACATGACTTCTAACAAACATACTCTTCAATTTGCACTAGAGACTTAGTAAAATTCCCATCTATATCTCAGCTGCAGTTTTGCAAAAATTGACAATTTAATGCTAAAATTCATATGAAAATGCAAGGGATCCAGAATAGCCAAAACCATCTTGGAAATTAACAAACTTGCAGGACTCACACTTCCCTATTCAAAACTTACCACAAAACGAGTGTAATCAAGACAGTATGGTACCAGCATAAGAATATACACATTTACAGTAGAATGAAAATGAGAGTCTAGAAATACACTTATAACATATATTCAATTGATTTTTGATAAGTAAGAGAAAGATGCCAAGGTAATTCAATGTAAAGAAGGGTTCTTCACAAGTGATTCTGGTGTAAATAGATTCTATATGCAAAATACTGAAGTTAAACCCTTACTTAATACCATATTGAAAAGTAGTAAAAATTGTAAAGTTAACTTGGAATATAAAAATGAATAACCTCATTAAAAATTGCAAATATTGGGATAGAGAATTATCTAAGCAACACAACTAGTCAATAAACTCATGAAGATATACCCAACAATATTAATGAGTAAAGAAATGTAAGTTTAAATTATAATGAAATAAAAATTCATACCCTTCAGGATGTCCAGAAAAAGACAGATAATAACACGTATTGCTGAGTAAATAAATTAGGAAAACCTTATACATTGTTAGATTTTAAAATGTTGCAACCACCTTGGAAAAGATTTGCAGTTCCTCAAAATGTTACACCTAATATCATTATCAGAAGATACAACAACTCCATTTCTAACAGAAATAGAAATACAGGTTCATAGGAGAAGGTGTACATTAATGTTTCCAGCATCAATATTCATAATAGTTGAAGAGAAGAAATGATCCATATATCTACTAACTGCTTTATGCATAAACAAGCTGTCCACACAATGGAAGATTATTTGGTCTTATGAGAGAATGAGCTATGAATTTATGCCATGGCATAGATGAAACTTGAAAATATTATGCTAAGAAGTTAGACACAAAAGACCACACATTTTACGATTTCATGAAATGTCCAGAAAAGGCAATCCATGATGATAGAAAAGAAGGTTAAAGATTACTGGGAGGAAATGGATAAGTGAGGGAAGAGGTAGTAACCGCTAATGGGTTCAGCCCTGATATGGACTGATGAAAATGTTTGACAGAGTGCTGATGGATATGCAACTTAATCAATGGACAAAATCCCACTGAATTTTGTAATTTAAGGGGGTGAGTCTTGCTATATCTTAACTAAATTTCAATAAAGGTATTAACAAAAAACAAGTGCTCTTACTATTGAAAAAGAGGCATCCACATTATTTTTGTAGGCGTCAAAAACTTAGCTCATATGTAAAAAACAAATAGCCCAGAGCAGAGAACAATCTCCTCTTACCCCCATTCTTCAATGAAGCATGACCTGATGACAGTTAACAGGCAGCTTTCTCTGTTGAACACATATAAACACTTAGGTGACAGCACTGTTTGGGAGGTTTCACAATCAGTAATACAGCTTACCTTTATGATAGTTAATTGTACATTGCATGACAGTCTATCTATGGATGCAGCTTTACCAAGATTGCTGTAATGTCTATCTCCTGTAACACTCATTAAGTGAAAGCACAGTGTTGCATGCCTTTGCATATTCGCTAATAGCTGGCTTCCTATTGGGGCGGAGTCTGATGGGGATATCACTTTTAACAAAGCTGCATCAACTGTTTTTTTGAGTGAAAAATTCATCTTTTTTCTGACTTTCACAAGTATCATGTGAACTGATGGAAAAGTGCAATTTTCTATCCTTTCTGTTGTTTGTCAACTATAGGATACCAGGGAGCATAAGCATATACACCCTTAGTCCAGTGGATGCTTTTGATAAAAACCCTGGCAGTGGCCTTCATGAAGGATTTACTTAGACTTTTCTGTACACATAAAACTTGATGTTTTGAATAGAAACAGGTTCCTTACAAGGAAGAATTTATACTGACAAAATATATGGATACTCTTGGGGAAACACTGATTCTATTAAACATATATTTCTTTGTTACCAACTTTTTATGTATTTGATATAATATCTAATTAATAGTGAATCATATATCTAAAGCTTTGCCAGAAAAAAACTTGTATGGTGGTCAAACCTCAACCATCTATCTCCAAACTATGTGGAATGGAAAGAATGACAGTGGAAAACTCCTAGAGATTCAAGAGCAAGATGCTTTCTCTCCAACTGCATTCTTTTTCTGTTGCTGCATAACAAATGACCACATCTTTGTGGCTTAAAACAACAAACCATTGTTCTTACATTTTCTCTAAGTCACACTGGTGCAGTGTACTGGACTCCCTGCTCTGGTTCTGTCCATGCTAAAATTAGAGCATCATTCAGGTCAGCAATCTTCATCTGGACATGGAGTCTTTCAAACTCACCATTAAGCCAGAATTCATTTACTTGTATCGCAAGACACTAGGTACTCATTTTCCTTCCAACTGTTGATTTAGATGGCTTTCAGTTCCTAAAGGCTTACTTCAATTTTCCCATTGTGGTTCCCAAAACACTTTTACAATATGAGTGTTGATTTTCTTCTAGGTTAGTGGTAGTACATGTCTCTGACATTTTCTGTGACCATCTGGAAAAGAGTACTATCTTTTAAAAGGCTCATGTGATTGGGTCAAGTTCATACATCTATCTCTTTATCTTCACATAATCAAATTATAAGGTAAAATCTATCATATTTTCAATCTAGGGGTTATACAGAAAATGCATACCAAGAAAGTAGGAATGTTGTTTTAAATTCTCCCTAACATCCTCATCCTTCTCTTGTGGAAAAAATGAATCTTTCTCTTACTATTTAATGCTGAGTGAAGACTTTGCAGTGATATTCAACTCAATGATTTTGTTTGGGTACTAAGAGCCCTGAAAGTTTGGGGCCAAGGGAGGTTGGGAGATGAATTAGTGGAAGATGACAATGACACAATTTCCCTGCTTTAATCACCTGTGGACTTAGATTTTGTTTTATTTGAGTCTGCCTTTAAGGAATCTGAGTCACATTTCAGAAATAAAAAAGTTGTCATAGACACTTGATTATCTTGCCTTTAAAAGTACATATTAATTTTCATGACTGTCAGTTATTGAGTAGATCAGTAAGGTTCTAGGTAACTTCTTGACAAAATTTTATTTGCTTTTTCTTTCAAAGCCTTCTTTAACATATGTGATTATATGTTTATTAAACTGGTATGAATTCAACCTACATTTTCCAAAAATAGCATAGCACATCAGATATGAATTATGGAGTCTACCTATATTATACATATGCTAAGACAAAGACAAAATCATTTCCCTTAGATATTGTTTTGCTAATCAAAATAGTCACAGGTATATTTTGAAAATTTCTATGAGTTTAGACGATTCCTGAGACCCTTCATTTTTAAGTTTAGAATTTACATGCAGAGCAGCTAAAGTGGGGAGCAGAAATATAATTCCTGCTAGAAATAAAGTAAAGGTAAGTTGAATGTTGGACAGAAGAGAGTAAATGGTTGAGAAAAAGAACAAGAATATCATCTTTTCATAGCTGTTTCTAGAAAAGTAACAAATGTGAAAAAAAATTGTAGTAATCTATCCATTAATTCCTTTCATTCAGAGTCCATTAAAACATGCCTCAAAGAAAACTTAGGATGACCTTTTATGCCCAACTAATTTGGAAGTATTGGAAATCAATTAGTTATAACAAACAGACACATCCTCATTATTTTAAGCAGCTTGCAATTAGCTTCATAGAAAGATGATTGTATATGGTGCTTTAAATATAAAGACACGCTGGCACTGATGATGAATTCTGTGCAGCCATTTTTTCCCCTAAAACTAAGTCTCTTTAGTACTACCAGAAACCATTTCTGATAGCAAAAATTCAAACTCTTACCAAGTGGTCTGCTTTTTATAGAACTGATTTAAATATTGAAACACTGGATTTTTTCCTTCACACTATGTGCAACAGAAACTGAAATTCTTCTACAAATGTACACATAACACGGTACCAGTTTTTGTTTGTTCCCCTTTCAGCCTCCTAGTAATATAGAATGAAATGTGCTTAACCCTTTCTTCATTCCTTTAGCCATAGCCAGAAAGGACTCATTGTTTCTCTCTCATTAAATGCACCAAATTTGCTTGAAAGAATCTTTTTTCTCTCCTGCCTGTCTGGTGTGCTATGTGGCATCTGCAGTTTCCAAGGTATTCATTTGCTCATCAGAAAAATAGATGAGGGAAAAAACATAATCTGCATATTTCTTATGTTAGTACATTGATTCATTATGTCAGTTCCAAAAGAGGGACAATATTATGACTCATGAGCAAGGAGGGGGAAAAGTAGAACATTTTATTTCTTTGTTGGTCCAATAAGTGTACACTTGGTAATGACATGAACTAATTGCATAGTTACCATGAAATAACATGTTTTATTTTTCTGTAATAATGTAGTAACTACATAGTAACTCCTTAGGAACAATGGTGATTATACAGTAACATGATAATGGTGTTGTTTTATTTTTTCCAACAAATATGCAATTAACTGTACATAAAGAACAAAGCATACTATTTCTGAACTAATGTGCACTCTTGCCTAAAAAAAATCTTTCATCATTTTCTGGCCCCTAACTGACTTTTCCTCATGTCAAACCCCTTACACTATTCAAAAGTCTATCTAAATCCTTTTCACAATCTCTCTCCTTCAATTCTGACAAGCTATTCATCCTTCAGAGTTCTATCATGAGGGTTAGAATTGAAGCACAAAACTAAAATACTGTATAGGGCTTTATGTTAAGTGACTCAGATGTCACTTACAACAGCAAAAATAGCAAAACCAGAGGATGCCCTTAGTAGCCTGCCCTGGACAATTGGTTCTGGTGAAGTTCTGAGACCTTCCTGGCAGGTTTCACACTGAACTAAGCTGGGATGAACAGTGTAAGAGAAGCAGACAGTTCGCTTCCAAGGTGTAGAGGTATAGAAAACACTGGTTGCATTTCCTGTGTTGTATGACCCATGAAATACACTCAAAATTTTGGGTACTGGGGAGAAGAAAGAGAGAACGCTTCCTTGTATCAGCAGGCAGGGAAGTATAAGTCTCTTGAAAAATAGCTTCTCTATAAAACAAGAATATGTCAAAAGTGGAGTTCTTTAAACAGGGAGGGAGGGGAGAGAGAGATTGTTATGGGAGCAAAGAGAGTCACATGATCAAAGAGACTTACTTAGCTAGGATAAAAAGACAGATAGGAATAAAGACAAAGGACAGAGAGAAAGGGGCATACAGACCAGGAAAAAGAGAGTACAACAGGAAAAAGATAGATGCTGAGTCAGTGACACATAAAGAGACAAAGATAGAATCAGAGAAAACAAGGATAATAGAGACACAAAATGAAACCAAGAAAATTGAGTGAGAAAGCAGAACAAATGATACCAGGTGTCAGAGATATCTTTCCAAAGATAGAAAAAGTTAGAAGGAGGGAGAAAGGGAGAAATCTAGAATAAGAGAATTTATTTATATATTATTATATAAATATATATGCAAATAATTTCTCTTATCTATCTTATATATTATATATATATATATTCTGATTTTTGGTCAGCTATGTCAGCTTGTTCTAACTATATTTGGAGTTGTATGAGGGCCAGAGGCAATGCTTCTATTCATTATAAAATTGTACTGCATTTTCAACTTCTGGTTTGGTACCAAGAAATGAATCATATAGCCTCAGAGGAGTACTGTCATTTTTCTCAGTGGTCTAATTTAAATTCCCTATCAAATACCACTGCAACAGTGACTTTTAACATTTTGCATGATTTATACTGTTAATGAGCAAAAAACCGACCAGTTTGGGGTAGTCTCTATTAAGGGAATGTAATAAAATCTTGCACACAAGTCTTGCAGTATTCCTGTTCTGTTTGTTCTTATCTGAACTGATCTCTTTAAGCACTTGCTCTTATTTACAGCAAAGGAAATAGCACTTTTCAATGACTGGGATAACTGGATAAAATCCCTGCCCACTGAAAAGGACTAATTAAGTGGGGGGAAAGAAGTATTCCCAAAGAAAGGGGAAACCCACAGCCTTATCTGATTGACTCCCAAAGATAAATGCATTAGTACAAGTAAGACAGGAAGGCACAGAAAGTCTCAAATGTCTAGATTTATTGAAGCTGAGTGCATTAGATATTGAGGACCTAAAAGTATAAATTATTGATTTCAAGTTCTGAATTTCTAAAATGTGTATTGAGTTGTTTGAGAACGATAGTGCCATGAGTTGGAAGAGAAATTTACAATAGATTAAGAAAGGCATCAAGTACCAAGTTTGTCAAATTGACCACATGATCCTATGTATGGTGTTTTGATTATGTCATTCATAACTCTAGACCTCTTTTTACCAACCAGTCAACTTTTATTTTTTTGTTGTATAAGTTTCAGTGTGACATGTTACCTGACAGTTGATTCGAGGAGAATTTGAAATAGAAATGGGAAGTGGTTCAAAATCATCTACCCAACAGTAACTGTGTTCTGGACCCCCTACAGTGCTAGTCACTGAGAAGGGAGTTTATCTGTACATCATTCTATGTGCTCACAGTATGGCCATGTAGTTGGGCTGGGTTATGACCTCTCTCCCAAATTCATATGTTGAAATTGTAAACCCCCATGATCTCAGAAAATGACTATATTTAGCGATAGGGTCCTAATACAGTAATTGAATTAAAATGGAGTCATTAATATCAGCACTAATCCAGCATGACTATGTGCTTTAAAAAAGAGAAATACCTGTGAAGAAACAAGCAGATGACAGCCATCTGCAAGTCAGGAGAACATTCTTTAGAAAAAGTCAATCCTGAAATACTTGATCTTTAAAACTGTGAGCAAATATGTTCCTATTGTGTAAACCAACAGTGTTATATTCCATAGATGTCTCAAGATGCCATGTGTTATATAGATTTTGTGATTTTGTCCATCTTGTTGCTTTAATTTCCCTAAAGAAGAGAGTTTGTAGTGGTTACTTAGGAAGTTGAACTACTTTTATTTTCCTGCAAGTGGCACTGTAGCTTTATTTCCTTTGCTATCACATTTTTTTTGCTCTTTTTTTTTTTTTTTCTAACTTCTGTAGGTACTGAGTCCTATTTGTTCACTTGCTGAGTCCTCAGGTTGTAGTTAGGCCTGGAGGCATCAAGACATTGGTTTAAATGTGCTATTTGGGTTGAGGGAAAACTGGCTCATATTTGGGGCACTGTTGATTTGTCTCCTCTATGGGGCCCCTGAACTGAGATTGTATGGTCTATGGGCTGTCAGTGCACTTTCTAAGGTTAGTACTAGTCCCAAGGGCCTGGAGGGATCTATAGTCTGGTGCACACTCTCAGATCTCCTAACCTGATGTCTCATCCTTATGGAGCATCCCACTTCTTCCATACATGCTTCTACTTGGTCAGCAGGATGTGCCTTTATGCTGTTTAGTTGTCTTTTTCTCAGAGCTCCTGGATGATCTGCAAACCTTGCAATCTGTAACCTCATCCCTGAACTACTGCCTCCTGCACTCCAGTCACCTCCTGTTCAATGAAGTGTAGCGTTATCACCATCTGCATGGATCTCTGAAGTCCAAGGGATGTAGTATTTTCACCCCAAAACATAATACTTGCTGGGTGTATTTTCTCTTTGGTAAACTATGAGATGATTCTCTCAGGTGCAAAGCATGGAAAGTTCTTTCTCATGGTCTTGGATGGTACTTTTCTGTAAATATTTGATTTTATCCTACAAATACTTTTAAAGGTTAGATCACTAGGTTTTTATGTCTTATTTACTAGAAGAAAGTATTTTCATAGCTTATATTTATCCATAAAAAATAGCATAGATACTATGTAAAAATAGATTTAACTCTGGGGGCACATATTCTCCATGGGTCTCTCTTCTATTGGATTTGACCATAGGTAATCACAGTTTTCCTGTAAATGGGATGGATTGACTGGATGGAGGTTGGTGTAAGGGTAAACTTAGCAGTGGGTAAGATGGGGTTTGTGCAGTGAAATAAACTTAGTTCTCAATCTGAAATAACATGGATGTTTTATAATATGCTTAAGATTGTCTTCCAGTTACTATTAGATCATATCTCATCAATTTTATAATACACTGGTGATGTTAATCAGATATTTGGAACCTTACTGTCTAATGCAAAAGAGCAACTCAGAACATGGGATTTTAAAGTCAGATTGAATTTCCTTATAAATCTTATGTTATCACTCATGAGCTGTGTGGAAAAGACATGTTACTCAGCCTCTCTGAAATGTTGCTTCTTACTATTATCAAATGGGGATAATGCTGCTCTTTTTATGGTTCTAAGGATCCAAATTATAAAAGACAAAAATCAAGTCTCTGTACTTTTAGTTACAAGAAAAACATGCCTTGAGAAATATATTTGGCGTGATTCAAAATCTTTCATCCTATGGCAGATGCAAAAATCATTTTGGGAAATGGGAATAGCACAGACTCAGTCGGCCTTTCTCCAGAGCAGCTGTTACTGAGCTGGAGTGAATAGGCCTGTTTGACTCCTGTAGAGAGAAATATGTTATATATGTTAAGGTGCTGTGAACAATGAAAACAATCAACAATTCAAAATAGAAACCTTAAATTATAACAGCAGCCACTCCTACTTTGCAGGTACATATTTGTACTTGACTGGTTTGTCATAAGAACAAATTCATGTGGCTTCAAGAGTAAGTTGCCTAGAGTTTTTAATTTAATGATTCTTCCCTGAAGGGCCAGGGCAGATAGTATGATGTTATCTCTAAGGTTCAGTGTCTAGCATATAGAAAATGTGCAAAAATCATAGCTATGATTATGTTGATAGGAGGTTTTAAGAGATTCTGTAAATTCCCTCTGAAATTAAATGCTGAATTTTTTTTCCTACACTGCATGCATTTTTCTAAGGGTTGCTCTGTACTTTATTTAGGCTCTTATATGGTTCATTATCATTAAACACACAGAGTTATTTTAACTTCTGTCTCAAATATAGAACCCATCTAGAATTTTCTGCACATCTTTGGAGATGTCTTAGGCTAATATTAAATCCACAGAACCTCATCCCAGTTTCAGAGTAAAAAGAGGTCATACTTAAGTTCATGATAAATCATTGTAAAATGTGGAAGCTGGCCTGGAACAAGAGATATTTAGGGACATAGATTTGATATATATCTTAGTTTTGGGTTGGCGAATCAACACCTATTCATGGGATCGGGCTTCAAGAAGCCCATTAGTTGTACTTAAGCAATGCAAGATATTTCATTCATAGATGATTTTTGAAGTTGCCCCCTGAGAGTCTCTGGCATTTCCAGTGGTTATATGGTGATACATGACTTTTTTGATGCCCTGAAATGTCATAAATCCTTGCAGTGGGACAATGTCTGGTAAATCCAGTATGTGCTGTTTCTACTATCTTTGAAAGATCAAATGATAGTTGATCTACTAACAGCCACTCCTACCCTGCTTGGTGGCCTCATTTCATCAGATAAATACTTACCAGCACTTTCAACTATAAGACTAATTCCAAATGGTGATGTTTCCTACAGAAGATAAACATGGTTTTTTCCCTTAAAACTCAGTTAACTTCAGAATTACATTTCTTACTCTACTGAACACAGGCCCCAAAAAGCTATCTGACTGGTTGGGTTTTTGAACAGTGCTGCAGTCAGGAGTTTAGTTTTTTACTCTTCTATTTTTTTTCTTTTTTTCATCTTTCAGTAGTAATTCTGTGACACGATACATTTGCTGGCACCTTGGCTAACTATGCTCATGCATTCCTTTACACCTTCTAAAACTGTAAATGTAATCCAAAGCACGGCTGTTGGAGGGAGTCAGGGAAGTGGAAGCTGCAAATCAGAGGTGTGGTAGGGGAGATGAGTGTGCACAGCAGATAACTGTACTTGATTAGCTAGATTTAAATAGTGTCGGATGACTTTGCCAGGTGAAAATAAAAATTGTCAGTTCAGTTTAATTTCATGGTGAATCAAACAAGGAAATTAGATTCTGCTACTCTGTCAGTTTGACATCCGCGGCAAGTGACAATTAGAGATGATGAGAGAACTTATATTTACTTTCAAACTCTTGATTTTCTGATAGGCATGTAACTTTTATTTACCCTTGCAGTGCAGAAAAATGCAGCATAACAGTAGCATTAGTATAGGTTGCTAGAACATTCAGAATATAGGCTAGAGAGTCATGAGGAGCAGGCGGAGAGTCCAGAGCTCACCTTTGTAGTGTGGCATATCAGATTGAGAGGTATACTGGAGAGGAAAAACCTCTGTGCTGTTAGGTCAGAGGAGTTTAGAACTGAAATGCAGATAATAACACAGTGGTCACACCTCTTGCTTCAGCAGACAAGATTACATTAGAGCAAGTCAAGGCTGGGAGGCTAGGAATGAAAGTGAGTCTACTCGTGCTGTCCCAGCCAGGACATTCTCATTGATTTTCATTTTCCTCCCAAGTCCAACACCAAAGCACTAAGCAACTTGGAGGACTCACATTTGAACATAGATATATTTTCCAAATCGCCTCTCCCTCCACTCCTAATGCAAGAAAGTAGAAATTTGATTCCAAATTAGGGTTCAAAGAGCACTGAAAATTCAGTAAAACTGAAGCATGAAATGATCACAGGAGAAGCTGTTTCCTTGATTTGCAGCAAGAAGTAGAAATCAACTGCACAAGGAACACATTTTTTCACCTGAATTTGCTTTCAAAAGTAGTTTTGTGGTTAACAAGACAGCTCCGAGGGTTGTAAACTAGACAAGAAACAAAAATAAGGAGATTTTGAAGAGCGTGAACGAGAATACAATATTCTAATCTTTGATTTAGTAAATAAGTTGTCATTTTTAAAGGAGTTTACATAAAGATTCCAAGAGGGCCTTTCTCCAGATCTTCTCAAGTACATGTAGATGATTTTATTGCCTGAAAGTTTTCTCTGTGTCTGCTTTCCTCTCCTCCCCTCTCTAATTGGTTGATAAGTTACACAATCCTTACATGAACTGGATATTTAATTTATAAAAACAATCTTTCAGCATTCAACACAGGTATCTAGCATGATCATAGATAGGTTGAAAAGAGAAAAACAAGACTGCATAATTTGAAGGTGATGATTTCTCCTGCTTATCAAATAAGATCTACGATATTATGTCCTAATTATTTGGCAATGTGATAATTCATGGAGTGAAAGAAGAAAGAATAAATGAACAAATTGTTCCAGATATATTTCCTACCTTTCTTGGTACAAATTTAAAATCAGAAATGAGAACAAATGCACATTGCTTCTGCTATGTAAAAACTCAACAATTTGATTACTGCTTATATCAGAATTCTAGTATAAGTGGAGAACACTCATTCTAGAGTACTTATTACATATAAATTCCAAAAGCATCTATTTAAAGCCTTCTTCAACATTTTAAAAATGAGGTACAATAATGATAAACAACTTGAGCTAGTAATGAATTAGCAGCACACAGCTCCACAGCCTTACATAAATCTCACATTTGTACATCTTGTCTTTTATTGGGAGGCTAATTGATGCTTGAGTGTATCATCTGAATCATAAACTAGATAAATATTTATAAGTGAAAAATTATGTTATATTTGAGAAATCTAGGAAGGAACTTCCTTCCTTTGTCTTAATATATACTATACTCCCAAAGCATTAAACAGTAACAGCTGGCTTATACAAGGCTATTTATCTCCATTTCATTTCTTTTCCTTTCCTTGTATTTCTTTTCCTTTTTTGTCAAAATTTCTTTAGGGCAGTTAAAACTTTAGCAGACCATAACCTGCAGTTCTCTTTTATTGATGGCAAATAGTTGAAACTAAATATATATTTCTTAGTTAATATGTTTGAGGGGTCCCTGAAGGAAAATGTGAGCATACAGCTATATGAGCTGTGCCTTTAAAGAGTTAGTCACTGTAAAATTCATCTTTGCTGTTATCCTGTCCCATCTCTGTGAAGATCTATTAGCAAAAATGGGTGTAAATAGGATCTCTGTATACCTTATTAAAAGGTTTCAAATTATGATTCTGACTTTCCATAAAATAAATACATTTCAGTGCTAGCATATTAATTGTCAATTGGAACATTCTCCAGCTCAACCGTAACACAATGCCATGGTTCATTACCTGCAGATACTTCATTCTGCGAGCCACTGGTTACATGCAGATATTCCAAATGACTTCATAAACACAGGAGCGCATACTGTTAAGCAGTGATTAATTCCTACAAGGCCATGTGATGCCCTGTAATTCTTTAATGGTGCCAAAGTGATCTATGGCATGAGTGCATACTTTGGCTAGCTCAGCAAATGCCCCAGGGAAACATCAGGAACATCTCTCCTTGCAGGCACTTTTGTGGGGATTTTATTCACCTTGGAAAAGGACCTACAGCTTGTATGACAATGATGCTTTAAGAAACTTGCACATGTGGTTGCTGAGGGGGAATAAAAGGACATTTCTTTCCTTGAAAGCTGTATTATTCTTTTATGGTGTTCACATGATCATCACATCCAACAAAAGGAAGTGGGACAGCTGCCCTTTCTCTGTTTCTCTGGAACCATTGCTGAGAGTGATAGTAGACCTTTTTCATATATTTTGAGATTCTTTATTCATTATACAAAAAGGTTCTTCTAAGGATACACATCAGTAGCCAGTTCCATCAACAGTGGAGCATGAGCAGAATGCATTTAGAAACCAGTGAGGTTACAACAGCAATCAACATTTCTCAGCGATGCGCTCCAATTTTAAATGAGAATTCTGGTGACTCTGTGATGTCAGACAGCATATTTTGATTAAAACATTTCTTTATTGAATTTTTTATGGGCCCATTATGAGAGTCCCTGGGAACATATAAACATTTTTTCAGGACAATGCAATCCAGCGGAGAGGTGGGACTGGGCCTGTAGTCATAAAACAGGAAGCATTAAAATCAATAGCTGGGGAGTGCACAGTGCCCTAACCGTCAGTGACCCAGTCTCTCCCTTGGGCCAAGTCTCTCTCTGAAGTAAATTAGGTGGTTAGATAAGAACATGAATTACTGTGGGCACTGAAGACAAAGTTAATTCAGGAAGAGTCTTATTCTAAATACCATTTAATAATTGACATGTGAAAACATATCATTTATATGGAAAGAGGGGCCTCTGCCAGACCTTCTTTAGGAGTTAGCCATCCTAATTTTAGTCTCAATTTGCATACTTACTCTGAGGATTTTGATAAATGAACTCAAATATCTGAATTTTAGATATCTCAGTTTAGATGATGAGATAAATTTCCTTGTGGGTCTGGATGTCTTCCCTAATGCCAATCAAATGAGAGAAGAAATGTATCTGCAGTCTCCGTAAGTCTGAAAGTGTGAAACAAATTTATTTAATGTGAAGAGTTCAAAAGGAGTAATCAAAATATTCTTAAAAACAAAACTAAAAATCAAGGGTTTCAAATACCTTCTTCTAAACAGCCATTTAATTAGAGTCCTAGCTGACTGTTTAATTTAAGTGGTAGCCAATTATGGAAATGATGAAATGGGCAGTGGCAGAAATTCCCTGAGATACACCCTGCTTATAAATTGTTTGCTTGTTTGATTTGGCAGTCATGGATGAGTGGTGGATTTGAGAGTATTCTTTGTGCTATTTCTCTGGATTCTAATTCTGAAAAGTGTCTCACAATGAACAAAATGTAAATAAAGAGTTACAGGCAGTTTTTGGTTAATTGTAGGGAAAATAATAACTTTGGGCATTTTTGGTTTATTGAAATGACTTACACAGTTTTAAAGACATGGCTGGCATTATAACAAAATAATTCATGTGAACTTTGAAGAAATTGTTGCTGTCTTCTTTTAGAAGTGTTCCTGTTTCTGCATGATGTGTGATATGTGTGTATATATATGTGCGCACAAGCACATTTTATGGTTTAGATGAAAACCATAAATCTGGAACTAGCATACATAAATGTTCCAAAATAATGGGAAATGCTAAAGATAAAATGGATGGTTCACTCGAGTCATCAACTGTTCAGAATACACTTAGCTGATACAAACTCTTTAGCATTCAAGGGCAAGATTTTTGCGAGTAGTGAAGGGTTAGATGCTGTCTCAGATCTGAAGATAACTGCTCTAAAGTTGTCACAGTTTCTAAGTAGAAGGGTGATTAAAGATGAATGGTGTTTATATTAATATATTTTGCAATTCTTAAGTTATGGTGGTTAAGATGTTAACCTGTAATATAGACAGTAGTATATACACATTAACAGATATGTAGTGATTTTTTTCTGATGAGACTTCTAGTTGAAGGAGTTTATATTCTACATGACAAGCAATATATTTGCTATCAGTTTTCTCACATTTTAAAAGATTGTAAGGCTATATCTTGGGTTAATTTGGAAGTACAAAACTCATGCTCGCATATTATGAAGCTTATTGAATGAGCAGGTATTTAAGGTGTCTTTTGCAATGAATAACAAGTTGTGGAGCAAATTAAAAGTTTTATTTGATTGTATGAGTTAAGTGAGAATAATTTATTCATTCCCAAAAAGTTTTTTTTAATTCATTTTATTGATTTGTCACAATTGTGAATTAATTGATCCCTCCTCCTCCCTCCATATCCCCCCTCTGTATCCCCCTTCCGCCTCCCTCCATATTCCCCCTCTGTATCCCCCCTTCAGTCACTCCTCCCATTTTTCTGCAAATTGTTGTTTGGTTAAGTTGATGTTTAGTTGTTGGTTGTTTGGCCTGTTGTTCTCTTCCGATA